>ML333656.1:0-192382 GCA_005239505.1 Nicotiana paniculata
TTAAATACCTTACCTAGTCCTCTGAAAATGGGGATTTTTTCAGAAGGAAATTCTCTGCATTTTACCACTGAAAAATAGACCTTTACTACTAAAAACATCTGAAAACACAGAAAGTCATAGCAGTTGCTGCTCACAAACAAAATTCAAAATATTAGTAGACAACAAAGAGAAAAATCTGATTTCCCTTGAACAAAAGTTCATCAACATATTGCTTGGTTCTCAGATTTTGTTTCTTCTTTGGGATTATGATTTTGGGAGTTTTAAGTATTCATATTCAAACTTCTGGGTCGATTCCAGCTGGGCTGTCTGGTTTTTGGATTTTCTGTTTGCTGCTACTGGGGTTTTTCTTCTTTTTGTTGACTGCCATCTTTATCTTGACCTTTATTTGGTCAAGTTTTGTTATCTTTCTCTTTGAAAAGGTATGTAACAATTCACTCTTAATGAAATTTTCAGATCTTTTTCTTCTATTTGCTGTGCTAATCTGTTATTTCTTTTGTAACTGAAATTTCTTTCTTCTTCCTTTTGTATGAAAAATCTGAATATGTATGTCTATATTCCTGAAATCAGAATGTATTTTGTAGTAGATTTCATCTTTGTGTTTGTTTCTTAGTCTAGTAGTAAAATAAATTGCATTAAGGTAGATGAATTTGACCTTTCAATGGTCAAATTCACCCTATAACAGTGCACAAAACAGTAGTATAGATGGTTGAAGTTTACCCCTCAAAGGATATAAAATATGTAATTAAGAAAGGCATTAGAGTGAGGAATCTGAACCCTTGAATGGTCAGATTCATCCTCTAAAAATGCATAAATAAGAAAAGTTTCTATATAGTTTAGATTTATGTTAGTACAAGCACTAGGGTAGATGGATTTGACTTCTTAAATAGTCAAATTCACCCCTTGGTAGTGCATAAACAGTAGCCTAGGGTGCTGGAAATCACCCTTTACGGATATAAAAATGGGTAATTAACAGGCCCCTTCGAGAAGAGAATCTGAATCCCTTAATATGATCAGATTTACCCTCTAAAAGAGTGCCTAAATAATCAAGCCTAGGAATGAGTATGGACAAAAGGTCCAAGGTATGAAAAATGACATTTTGGACTTGGGTTTGATCTTTTGATGATCATATTCTTACCAAGAGAGTGCACAAATGATTTGGCCATTTAGTATAGCTTAGCATAGTCATCATCAGAGCTAAACTTGACCTTTTGTCATAGTCCTGTTTAGTCTAATGGATGCATAACACACTCAATTAATCGGGCTGTTTTACAGATTACAAAGGAAGGCTCAAGTATGTGGCCTTAAGGGAATTCAAGTCAAATAAGTTAGCTAAAGAACTTTTTTTTAGTTTTCTCTCTTCTGAAAAAATGTATCTTGATAGTAGTAGTCTGTATTTATTTTCAGAATTATGTAATTTAAAGACTGGACTGTACATCTAATTTAAGTTTTGTTCATATTCCTGAAGCCTCGAATTTTATATTTTTTCTCTGTTCTGAGAGTAGTACAACTAGATAGAAGGAACGTGTGTGAAACCTGTATAAACGCCCCGTTAGATTTTGCGAAAAAATGATTATCTCAAATTCAGTAGACCTTCAATATGAATGGAAGTAGTAGGCTATCTTCATCTTATCTTGCAATCTCCGAAAAATCAATGTATCCATACGTGTGAATCTTAAGATTTTAGAAACATGAGATCAGTTTGTTTTAAATTTATAAGAATCACTGTCTCAAAAATTAATAAGACTGCCTACGGTTCAATGTTTTTGCTAAGAAATCATAAAAGTTCTGAAAGTAGCATGATTTTGCCTTGCCAATCCATTTCAGAATTAATGAGTATTTTAGATTTATGTTTAGGCTGCAAAAAATGGAAAACCAGTAAATCCGTTGTGTGCTCATAAGTGTATGTATGAATTGACGTGTATTTTTTATTACCATATTTTCTATTTATTCATCAAACTGGAAAGTAAATATTTTTAAGACTTAGTTGGATTTCCTGAACTAGTGACCTCCCTATAGATTAGCCACAATTAGGATTGGCCAAAAGAGTCAAATGATAACTTGGGCTAAGTATGGCCATAGCCCAAGATTTGTATCATTTAGAATTTAAGCTTAAACAATCTTCCACATATCCTTTAGGTTGAGAAATACATCTTTAGGTTGGAATTTGGAAAAGAATCAACTATTATCTCAAATTACCATAAACTATACTCGGGAGTGGAAACTCATGCCCCCGACCCTCACTCCAAACAACTAAATAAGACGCATATAGCAACCACTGGTGCATTTCATGTGACGTGATTACCATGTGTTCAAAAACAAAAAGTGTACGTAAATTGTCCAAGATAAATCCATAAAACGTCCTAATTGATTTTAAAACTAAAATGTTCCTTCAAATAGAAAACATAAAGAGTAATCAAACATCACCTCAAATAGGCACTATAAAACTGTCATGACCATAGTCTTGATTACGTAATCTACACGCGGGTGCGACAACTCATGTCCCCATCTTCAACTTCAAACTAATAAAAATCACATATTGTAATTACGGGTGCATTTCATGTGGCGTAGTTATAATGTGTTCAAAAACAAATAAGTGCACGACATCGTGACTTATTCAAGATAAATCCATAAATATTAAAAGCGGTTTTTAAAAGTGAAAAAGGCTAAAAAGCACAATAGATTTAAAATATGTAAATAATTAGATAATTAGGCCAAATATTAATAGTTAAGAGACCGTGATAGAACCACGAAATTCGGGAGTGCCTAACACCTTCTCCCGGGTTAATAGAATTCCTTACTCGGATTTCTGATCGCAAACAATTTAAAACAGAGTCAAAATTTCCTCGGTTTGGGATTTTAAAACAAAAAGCTGTCCCGGAGCATTGTAAAACATTCGGGTGGAGACTCTGAAATAATAATAAGTCCCAAAACCAAATAATATCACTTTAATTGGAAAAGCTCCCTTATTACCCTCGCCGGGTGAAAAAGGAGGTGTGACAACCGTCAGTGTGTATCCTTCTTCCATTCGTCCTTCCAGTATCCCAACTGTGAAAGAAGACCGTCGCTGCCATGAGTTAGATATTATTGTTTCTGATCTATCGGAGCAAGTGAACCTTCCCAAGAAGGGTTATATTTTGACACGTATCAACTTTACTTTGGGTGCGTTTTCTTTGAGTGGAGAGCTAGATTCCGTAATTGCGGAGTTTTGCCTCCGCTACTAAGTATGGCACAAGTAAGTCCTTCTGTATGGAGGATGGTCTCCTGCCTTCAGCATTTGTGCTAGGAGACTAGAGAAGAGCTAACATTAGCTCGTATGATGAATCTCTACTCGCCCAAGATCTTCCGTGGGGGAATCATAATCCTCTGAAACTGTGGCCACCATGCTCAATAGACCAGCATTGATAATGATAATGATTTTCGGTGGATGGAACGGTTCATTGCAAGTGCCACCGATAATATAATTTCGACAACGACTTCATCCTTTCCGGCCGCATGGAACCGTACTCGTAAGGTCTTCAATTAATATTTCCTTTTACTAAATTTCCCTTTATGGCCGTATTGACTCTTCAACCTTCGCATGTTTCATCAACTTGATGGACCCCACTATTGGTGGAAGGCCTGGACCGAAAGGTTCAGAAGATCTTGGACATTCGCCCGAAATCGCTTCTGGAAAGAACTGGCCCTTAAATACGGGTGGAAGGACAAAAATCATGGTAATTTAAATTTACTTTACTTCCGCTTTTTATGTGAAGAACTTGGTTGAACCCTTCTGACTTGTTTATGAAATTAGGTCAACCCGCGGTCTCTGTTGCTGTCCCCGAGGAGGACGTCATGGCTGATCCTACTGATGTAGCGAGGCTGCTTCATGAGGCACTTACTCGAATAGGTATCTCCGGGCATGCTTTGGGATTAGACGCTTCTTTACGGAGTTCCCGTCCGTAGAACAAGCAACCAAATCGAAGGTGTTATTCTGTGGATGGGGAAAATAATAAAAGGGCGAAGAGTATTGCCCCTGAGTCGTCTTCGGAAGTGGTGATCACTAGCCCTCATTCCGGGCCGGTCATAGACACTGTGGTGATCGACAATGATTGAGAAGTAAGTGATGATGGGGATTAACTACATAGAAGGCGACGTTCATCATCAACTCAACAGAGCTCAATCTATTAAGTTAGTTACACTAATCGGGGGCGATGTCTCGGTGCTCTGGGGGGAGTAGAAATGCCAACTGTCGTTATCAGATCCCTACTGCTGGTCGAGTACTATGTGGCTGAGTACCGATTTCTTGCCATCTTTGGTTGGCGAGCATCCAACTACCAGCACTATATTTGATGCAGCTACTTCACATCCTTCATCTACATCAGATTCATCCTCGTCATCACCAACACCAGCAGCTGCTACATCGCTTCCATCTTCATCCACTCTTCCACCAGCAACTGCTACATCATCTCCGCCTGCCGCACCTGCCCATGAAGAAGGTGTTTCTCCTCCCCAGTCCCCAGTTCATGGGAATTTGGGGAAAAATTATGCTGCCTCTTCTGAAGATCCAAAGAGGAGGAAGAATGTTACCCCCTCGGTCTCTACTGGGTGCAACCTGCTTTCCCCGCTGGTGGAGCTTGCTAACTATCTAAAGCCTTTGGCTTCATAGAAAGATTGGAAAGAGATTCAAACACTCTTTGGGGAGTGTTTGTTGAACAATGCCATGCATAATGCTGCATGGGTGCGTTCCTTTCTTCCTTTGTTATTTCTTCGACTTTTGTATGAATGTATTCTAAGTTTTACTTCTCTTGTTTTGCAAGCCAACTTTCTTGCTTCGGTGGCCCTTTAGGGTTTTATTTGTGAGAAGGAGGAACTTACTTCTGAATGCAATCAACTTTTGGTGGAACGGGACTAAAGTGTTCTCCGCCACTCGGAATTGGAAACCAAAGCTACAGAGGTCATTATTTGGAGGCTTGTTTGCAGAAAAGAGAGCAAGAGGTGGTAACCTTAGCCAAGAAATTGGCTCACTGAGGGTTAGATTTGACAAAGCCAAGGAAAAATGGGCAGAAGTCCAGGACGACATTCTTACTGCAACCGAGCACGAGGCCGCCTCTGTTGAGAGAGTGACTAACTTAGAGGTGGCCTTGAATTCCAAAATTGAAGAGATATGTTCTTGTACATAAAGACATATTTTTTTGTCAAATATAGTTTGAGTCCTACTTTTCATTTGAATATCCATGCAAGTCTTTAATCTCTGCATTTGCTTAAGACTTTTGCGCACGTTTTTCGTGTTATGCTTTACTATGTGTGGTCTCATATGCATTTTTCTCGAAGAACTTTGGTTCCGAGAATTTTCCCTTTTACGTGAGGATTTATATAAGTATTTTCGCATGTTTACTTTATACATCCTTACGTGTACATCTTCGGGTGCATTTTCCCCGGAGGCATTTTGATTTTGGGCATAAATTCTTCCGAAACCAACCCTTTAAAGTGAGGGTTTTCATAAGATAGGGCACACTTATATTTACGGTTCTCTTGAAGAGGAAGTCTCATGTTCATTACAACACTAACATTTGAAGATTTTATTTAACTTTCAAATGACAAAGTTAGTTTATCGTTCAGACAAGGAACAATATAAAAATAAAAGGATTTCATTTCACATAATTCCTTTTATTTTCAATATTACACAAGCATTTATTATGCTAAAAAGAGCTTGTCATTACTTATGGCTATCTTGTACAACTTGTTTCTATGGGGCTGGGTGCGCAGTCCCTGGTACCGATGATTCATTTTGTTTCCGAATTTTCGTTCCCCGGTTGACGTGGCAATCAGTGTTTTTGTATCCTCATATCATCCCCCACATGTTCGAATGCGAAGAATGTGAATTGGGACACTGGAAGTATTTTGCCTTCAAAGATTCCATTAATGATTGCTGGATGATTCTTAAATCGGCAACACACCTTACTTCCCCTTAGGAATCCATGCTATCGAGCAAAATACTATCTAACAATCCTCTAGTGGTTTTTTCTCGTGAACGGTCGGGTAAACTTTGTCCGTTAGCAAACTTAACTTCTCAGTGAGAATTTGCTATCGAGCCAAAGATTATCTAACCTTCCCCGAGTGGAAGCTTGTTTGTTTGCCTTGCTATCAAAGGACTTATTGTTGTTGTCTTCGTAATATTCTTTCTATCGCTGCCTCATTAAAAACATTTCCAGAAAAACCCAATTGGTACAAAAACTGAACGAAGGAAAAAAGAGTGCAGCGCATACTTTCCACTTGGATAATGTTCATCAGCAATAATATCTTTTGAGGTATGCCACGTTCCAGTTGCTAGATCTGGGCCCAGTTTCCCCGTGTTAAGCTCCCGTGTCTTTTGAGTTACTTTTCTCTAAACCAAATCTCCTACTTTGAAATAACAAAATTTGGCTCTTCGATTATAATATCGCTCCATTCTCTGCTTTTGAGCCACCATTCTTACACGCGCCAAGTCTCAGCGTTCCTCGAGCAGCTCCAAGTTGATTACATTGCTCCATTGTTTGATTCTTCATCTGCCTGGAAATATCTCAAGGTGGGTTCCCCTGCTTCCACAGGTTTTATAGCTTCTGCATCGTACACAAGGGAAAAAGGAGTCTCTCTTGTGCTCGACCTGGCCGTTGTTCGGTAGGCCCATAGAACTCCGGGTAATTCTTCGAGCCAATGCCTTTTGCTGCTTCCAAACTTTTCTTGAGGTTTTAAATAATAACTTTTTCTGTTGACTCCTCTTGACCGTTTGCGCTCGGATGATAAGGTGAAGATGTGATCCTCTTAATCTTCAAATCTTTGAGGAGCTTTGTAATTTTTGCACCGATAAACTGTGGCTCATTGTCGCATGCTATCTCTTTTGGTATTCTAAACCTGCAAATTATATTTTTCCACAAAAGTTGACCACTTTGCGATCTCCTATCTCCTGATAGGGACCTGCTTCCCCCCATTTAGAAAAATGATCAGTCAGAATTAAAAGAAACCTTACCTTTCCAGGAGCCGGAGGCAACGATCCGATGATGTCCATCCGCCGTTTCATGAACGACCATGGGGACAGAACCGAATGTAAGGGTTCTAACGGTTGATGTAATAGTGGTGTGTAGCGTTGGAACTTATCACATTTTTATACAGAGTCTTTGGCGTCTTTTTCCATGCAGGGCCAGTAATATCCTGCCCGAACCAACTTCAGCACCAAAGAATCTGCGCCGGAGTGGTTGTCACATATCCCTTTATGGACCTCTCTCATGACATAAATAGCTTCTGACCCTCCTAAGCACCGAGCCAAAGGGCCTTGGAAGGATATTCTATACAATTGGCATTTCTTAAATCCATAACGTGCAGCTTTGGCGCGTAACAACCGTGATGCTTAGGGGTCTTCGGGAAACTTCTCGTGATTGAGATAGTCGATTATTTCATTGCTCCGGTCCCAGACCAAACTAGTCGAATTCACCTTATAGTTACCATCTGTATCTAGGACTGAGTTTATCAGTTGTACTACTGTCCCTTACTCTGATCCCCTTATTCTGTCAATGAGCCCAAGTTTGCCAATGCATATGCTACCGTCTTATCCTCCCTTGGGATATGAGTAATTAATCACTCCCGGGATCGTGCCAACTAAGTCTGGACCTTTACCACGTATTGTTGCATATGTTCTCCTTTGGTGTCAAAGATCTTATAGACCTGATTTACCACCAGCTGCGAATCACATTTGATTTCGATGACCTCGGAGTCAAGTCCTCGGGCCAATTTTAGCCCTGTAATCAAAGCTTCGTACTCTGCTTCATTGTTAGTTAAAGGGATCATTCTGATAGCTTTCCTTAAGGTTTCCCCCGAAGGAGTGATTAAGACTATTCCTAGTCCGGACTTTTACATTGAAAGATCCGTCTGTAAATAAGGTCCAAACTTCCGATGTCGATTCTGACACCATTATTGCCTCCTTGGCTGCCAAAGGCAGTAGTCCCAGACTAAAATCGGCCACGAAGTCATCCAGGACATGCGACTTAATTATATTTCTCGATTTATATTGTATGTCAAACTCACTCATTTCGATGGACCATTTGGCCAATCTACTCGAGAGATCGGGTTTATGGAGGATATTACGCAAAGGGAAAGTAGTCACCATAGCTATCGTGTGGCATTAGAAGTAGGGCCTCACATTCCGAGCGACAACTATGAGAGCTAAGGCTAATTTTTCCAAATGTGGGTAGCGAGTTTCTGCTCCCGTTAAAATTTTTCTAACGTAATAAATGAGAGATTTCGTACCTTCATCCTCTCGGGCTAAAATGGCACTTACCGCAACTTTTGAAACCGCGAGGTAGACTAACAATGTTTCGCCTTCTTTTGATTTTGAGGGAAATGGAGGGATTGACAGGTACCCCTTCAAATCCCTCAAGGCTTGCTGGCCCTCCGATGTCCATTCGAAGTTATTTTTCTTTTTGAGCAGTGCAAAGAAATGATGACATTTTTCCGATGAACGGGAAATGAACCTGCTCAAAGCTGGTAATCTCCCTATGAGCCTTTGGACTTCCTTTACGTTCGACAATTGATCCGGGATATCCTCTATGGACTTGATTTTGTTGGGGTCTACCTCAATTCCCCTTTGTGAGACCAGAAATCCCAGAAACTTACCAGAACTAACCCCGAATGCGCATTTCTCGGGATTAAGTTTCAGTTTATGCTTCCTCGGGATGTCGAATGTTTCTTGCAAATGTTTAAGGTTGTCACCTGCATTCAAATACTTAACAAGCATATCATCTATATAAACTTCCATAGTCTTTCCTATTTGCTTTTCAAATATCTTATTCACGAGCCATTGATAAGTGGCTCTGACGTTTTTCAACCCGAAGGGCATCACATTGTAACAATATGTATCGAAATTTGTTATAAATGAAGTCTTTTCCTGATCTTTTGGGTTCATCTTGATTTGATTGTACCTAGAATAAGCATTGAGGAAACTCATTAACTCACGACTTTCCATGGCTTCAATCATTTGATCGATATTCGGCAGTGGGAATGAGTCTTTCGGGCACTCTGTATTAAGATAGTTATAATCTACAAACATGTGAAATTTATTGTTCTTCTTAGGAACTAATAATACATTAGCTAGATAGTCCGGATTACCTCTTAGATTTAACTAATATTGAGTAAATGGGTTACTTTTTCTTTAACGAATTTATTCATGGCTTCAGCAATAGGGCACTTATTTTGTCTTACCGGAGGTATGTTTGGATCCAACCTTAACTTGTGCACGACTACCTTCGTCGGGATACCTTTCATATCCTTGTTCAACCATGCAAAACAATTAACGTTAATTGTAAGAAGTTCAATAAAATCAGACCGGAGCTTCTGGTGCAATCTTATTCCCAAATGGAATTTCTTTTCTAGGAATTCTTCGAACAACACAACTTGCTCCAGTTCTTCCGTCGTGGACTTTTTTGCGTCTGTCTCTTCTGGAACTTGGAAATGTCTCGACACTTGATAGTGTTCTGACTCCTCCATCCCCGAGTTAACTTTCTTTGGTTCGGGGATAAGTGTCGGTTCCTGTAATTGCTATGTCGCGTGTTCCTTTCCTTTTCTATTGGAGACTGAAATTTCATTCATCTCTCTTGCTGCTGGTTGATCACCTCATATCTGCTTGATTCCGTCGGGCATTGGAAACTTTAACAATTAGTGATATTTTGAGGGCTCAGCTTTTATCTCATGTAACCATGGACTTCCCAGAATGATATTGTATCCCATGTCACCGTCTACAACTTTGAAGAGAGTTGTTTTCATTACTCCTTTAGCGTTTGTGAGCAGAAAAATCTCTCCCCGAGTCGTAATGCTTGCAATGTTTAATCCAGCGAGGAGCTTTACTGTCGGAATAATGCTTCCAGTGAGTTTAGCTTGCTCCAATACTCTCCATTGTATGATATTAGATGAACTTCCTGGATCCACTAGAACACGTTTAATCTTAAAATCTAACACATTTAAAGAAATTACCAGTGCATCATTGTGTAGTAACAACAATCGGTCTGTGTCCTTCTCCGTGAAAGAGATATCATATTCCCGGAGTCTATTGCTATGAGTTATTGATACTTTCGTCCTCTTTGCCGATGAAAAGGTGACCTTGTTAATCTCATTCCTTCCAAAGATCATATTAATTATTTGGCATAGGGGTTCTTCTCCGCTTTTGAAGGTTTCGCATTATCTTTATTACAACCATAATTTTTCTTAGCTCGGCCACTCAAGAATTCTCTGAGGTGACCATTCTTCTATAGTGTTGCCACTTCCTCCCATAGGTGTCGGCAGTCCCCTGTTCGGTGGCTGTTCGTCCCATGGTATTCACACCATAAGTTGGGATCCCTCTGGATGGAATCGGATCTCATAGGTATCACGAATCGTGCCTCTCTGATGCTTCTCATGGCTGACACAAACTCCACTATACTGACGTTGAAGTTATATTCCAATAACTTGGGGTAAGAAGGATCCCATGACCCTGACGTTTCTTTATCCCGCAGTGATTTGTTGTTCCGGCTACGATCGGTCATTCTGTCAACGACGAACTTGTCTGTTGTCTGGAAGCCTCTGCCACAACCTTCAGTTCGCTCGTAGGGCAAAAATCGACCCCTCGCAGTCCGTCTTTCCATGTCGTAATCCTCTTTTGATTTTTCTCTGTTCTTCTCCCGTCCTTTGGTCGACGATGGAAAGCCATACTGATCATCTTTGATCCTTATTTTTGACTCATACCAATTGTGGACATCTGCCCAAGTTGTTTCTTGAAACTCAAGCAGACTTTCGTTCAGCTTTCGGGAAGCGTCTGAGCTTCCCGCATTCAATCCTTTGGTGAATGCTTCAACTTCCCATTCATCCAGGACAACCGGGAGCAACATTATTTCTTTCTGGAATCGGGTAACGAACTCTCGTAATAATTTGTATTCTCCCTGTGTGATCTTGAATATATCGGCCTTCCGAGCTTGTACTCTTCTAGCCCCGACATGTGCCTCGATGAAATAATCTGCGAGCATCTCAAAGGAATCTATGGAATGCTCGAGTAATAATGAATACCACGTTAGGGCTCCCCTCGTGAGAGTTTCTCCAAATTTCTTTAGCAACACAAATTCAATTGCATAAGGAGCTAAATCATTTCCTTTTACCACTGTTGTGTAGGTAGTAATATGCTCTTGTGAGTCTAAAGACCCATCATACTTTGGCACTTGAGGCATTTTGAACTGCTTCGGGATCAGTTGTGGTGCCGTTCTCGATTTGTATGGAAATTGAGTATATTTCTTTGAGTCCGGGCCTTCAATAAGGGTGGCACGCCTGGGATTTGTGTGGGTTTTTACCTCCCTCATAAACCGTAAAAGTTCATTCTTGAACAGGTTGTTCTCTTTGTGGAGACCAGATCCACTTCCCCCAGCCCCGTCAGAGCTAACTTCACCCCTGGGAGTGTTGTTGTCGACTCTCTGCATTTTTTGGTTTGCGGGAACACCGGGAGGAATTGGAACTCCCCTGTTTGCCATATTTGAAGCCCTCGACATTGTCTGCTTCAGCCCCGTCATAACCTTATCCTGCTCTTGTAGGACCCTTACCGCATCAACAACATGCTCCTCATTAGCATCATCGGGAGTTGTCTCCCGAACCTGTTGAGGGTACTGTCTGTTATGCACCGACGTGGCGTCATTTTCCTCAATGTGGCTGTCACTGATTGAATCCTCGAAATGAGGCTGATCCCCTCAAATTTCAGAGTTGTACGTGTTGTTAAAATTGTTATCTGCCATTTTTTGTGATTTTTTCTAAGACAAAACAATCAAAGAACGTTAGAAAAGGCAAGGATAAATTTAACTGCACGACTGTCTAGGCCCCACGGTGGGTGCCAAACTGTTTACTCATAAAATGATACAATTGAATTTATACGTGGTTTCTAGATAAATGAACTAATTTGATCCTCAAATAGTGAAATAATTGAATAATTACACAATACTTAGCCTTATAATGTAGATGAAACAGTAGAGATGCAATTCCGGGAACAAGGTTTTTGGGCACAACAATGATGAGATCAAAAAGCGAGAAAGTAAAATTGTATTAAGCTTTGTATATAATGTAGTGTAAGTTAGCCAGAAAATTGTGTCCTCTATAATGATAATTGGGCTCATTATTTTTAGTTGTATCTAGGGAAGGAGGTCCTAGGATCGTGCCATATTTTAATGTCAATTATGAGGGTCATTGATGAAGATAACGATGAACATAAATGCCAAATTCTCTGTAACAGGCCGGTGCTCTTAATGTTGCAGAATATCCTTTATTAAATGCTACTGGGCACAGAGCATTTAATACACCTTTATGAACGTTATCCTTTCCGGTGACCAGTGGTATCACTGCGTTCAGCCTTCGGCCATTCTCGTCTTGGGTTCCACGTGTCTTTCCTTCAGATGGCCATGTGTCATATCATATTTTACCCTATACAACATTAAGTATATGGTCCATTATAGAGAATATGACATTCACTGCCTACCGTTACACATTCTTCAATGGCCTTCATAATTGTCATTAAATAAAGGCTCTATACTAGGACCTTGTTCCCTAGGTGCAACTATAAACAGTGAGCTCTACAATCATATAAAGGGCACAAACTTTCTGACAAGCATACACTATATTCGAAGCTCAACAAAATTTTACCTTCTTGCTTATTTATATTGTATTACTGCTTCCGAAAGCTCTGCTCCCAGAACCAAGATTTCTGTGGTTTTATCTCAACTTCAAGGCTTAAGTCTTACATTTTTGTCTAATTTATTTACCACTTTAGGATCAAATCGTTTCACCTGTCTATAAACCACATATAAATTCAACTCTACCATTTTACGGGTAAACAGTTTGGCGCCCACTGTGGGGCATAGACAGTTGTGCAATTGAGTTGATCCTTGTATATATTTCTAACATGTTTGATTCTTTGGTATTAGCAAAAACCAAAGAAAATGGCAGATAACGATGAACATTGCACATAATGTTGAGGCCCAGGGAAATCAGCCTCAGCACGAATATTCAATCAGCATACCCGCAACGAGGGGGTGAGGACACTCCGGTTCATGGAGGGCAATATCCACGATATATTCGAGAGTCAACTCCTGATGATTCTGAAGACGAGCATGTTGTTGAAATAGTAAGGATCCCGAGAGAGAAATAAAAGGCCATTATGGGCCATCCTTCACGATAGGATCAGGTGATGACGGAATTGAGGCAAGCGTTGTCGGGTGCTTCCAACAACGTGAATGGACGAGATCCAGTTCCTCCCGGTGCTCCCGCAAATCAAATAACGCAGAGGGTCGATACCCAAGGGGAGAAGTCGGCTTTGACATGGTCAGGGGAACAGTGGAGGATCCGATCACAATAATAAGAATGATGCCATTAAAATCGAACTCATGCGGTTTATGAGGGAAATAAACGCCCGAATGAATCAGATTCTGGGCGCACCACCGGTGTTAAAAAGACCGGACTCAAAGAAGTACACCCAATTGCCGTTCAAACCAAGTGCGACACCAGAGTTTAACCCGAAGCGGTTCAAAAAGCTAGATGTGCCGAAATATAATGAGACTTCAAATCCTCAGGAGCATATCACCACCTATACAACGACGGTGAAGGGAAACAATTTAGCTCTGCACGAGATTGAGTCAGTCTTATTGAGAAATTCGGGGAGACCCTCACGAAGGGGGACCTGACATGGTATTAGCTCCTACCTGAGCACTCCATAGATTCCTTCGAAATGCTCGCATACACTTTCATCATGGTCCATGTCGGGGCTAGGAAGGTACCGGCCTAAAAGGCCAACATATTCAGGATTGCACAAGGAGAGTCTGAATTGTTGCAGGAGTTCGTGGCCCGATTCTAGAAAGAAAGGATGTTGCTCCCGGCCATAGCAGATGAATGTGCAGAAGAAGAATTTACTAAAAGGATGAATCCAAGAAGTTACGATGCTTTCCTAAAATTGAAAGAAAGTGTTCTCGAGTTCCAAGCAACAATATGGGTGGATTTCACAACTGGTACGAGTAAAAGATAAGAATTGAGGATGATCAGCTAGGTTTTTTGGACTCGGCCAAGGGTCGGGACCGGGAGAAGAATAAAGAGAAATTAAAGGATGACTTCGACACAAATAGACAGTCTTCATGGGGTCAGTTTTTGACCTATGAATGGGCTGAAGGACGCGACAGAGGTGTCCGGTCGGCAGATAGATTCAGTACCGATAGGAGAGCTGATTACGGCTAGAATAACATGTCATGGAAGGACAAGGAGACATCTGGTCCTGGAGATTCTTCGTACCCCAGGCTTTCCAAATACTACTTCAACGTCAGCATAATGGAGCTGGTGTCAGCTAGGAGGAACATTAAAGAAGCACAGTTTTCGAAGCCAATGAGATCCAATCCCAGAAAAATGGATCCTAATTTGTGGTGTGAATACCACATGACCAACAGCCACGAGATAGGGGATTCCCGGTATTTGTGCGAGATGGTGGCGACATTGCTGAAAAAGGGCCATCTCAAAGAATTTTTAAGCGACCTCGCTAAAAATAACTACGACCGCAATCATGATAATGCAGAACCTTAAAAAGGAGATGATTCCCCACACTTGACGACCAACATGATTTTCGGGGGGGACGAGATTAATGGTGTGACATTTTTGGCGACAAAAAAATGAAGGTGTCACTGACCCACAGTAAGAGACTCCGGAAAGTCACTAAGGACGGCATTACTTTACTGGAGAAAGACGCAAATGGACTGCTGATGCCACACAATGATGCATATGTAATCTCTTTAAATGTCTTAGATTTAAAGTTAAACGTGTTTTGGTGGACCTAGGAAGTTCGGCCAATATTATCCAGTGGAGAGTGTTGGACCAAGCCAAGCTCATCGGAAGTATCATTCCAGGCAAAAAACTCCTCGCCAGGTTCAATCTAGAGAGCGTGACAACCCGAGGAGAGATCCTACTGCCAACAATGCCGAGAGGGTGATGAAGAAGACCATTTTCAAGGTAGTGGACAGCGATATGGGCTATAATATTATCCTAGGTAGATTTTGGTTGCACGAGATGAAGGTTGTGCCATCAAGCTATCATCAATTGCTGAAATTCCTAACTCCTGAGGGAATTAGACAAATAAGAGGTGACCAACTGGCAGCAAGGGAGATAAATGCAATCTCAGTTTCTAGTAGCAAAGGGAAGGTGCATGTTGCATAGAAATTACAGGAACCGATGTCTGCTCCTACACCAAGTGAAGTCCACCAAGGGGAGGATTCATCGGAATCCTATCAGGTACCAAGATATTTCCAGGTACCAAAAGAAACGGACGTAACAAAATCCATAGAGAAAGAACTTGAACAAGTTGCATTGTTCGAAAAGTTCTTGGAGAGGAATTTCCACTTGGGGGCGAGAATAAGTCCCGAGCTCTGGTATGGATTTATCGAATTTCTTAAATTTAATATTGATTGTTTTTCGTGGTCGCATACAGACATGACATGTATCCCTCCATAAGTGGTCGTGCATAAACTAAGCGTGGATCCCAACATACCTCCGGCAAGACAGAAAAAATGTCATATTGCTGAGGTCAGAAACAAGTTCGTCAAAGAAGAGGTAAAGTGATTTACTGATATTGGTTCAATCCGAGAGGTGATCATCTTAAATACTTGGAAGAAACCTTTGACATCTTAAGTAATCACAACATAAAGCTTAACCCCGAGAAGTATGCAATCGGTGGTCAGCTCCGGTAAGTTCCTAGGAAATTTTGGTGCTACAAAGGGGGAACGAGGTTAACCCCGATAAAATTAAAGCCATCGAAGACATCCTGGACCGCTATCAAGCTTAAAAGAGGCTCAAAAATTGGCAGGGAGACTGGACGCTTTGAGCAAGTTCATTTCCCGATCTTCGAAGAAATGCTATCATTTCTTTTCACTACTCAAAAATAAGAAGAACTTCGAATGGACTCCGAAATATCAGCAAGATTTGAAGGATTTGAAAAGGTATTTGTCAAGACCTCCATTACTATCAAATTGGAGGAAGGCGAACAACTGTTGATCTACTTAATGGTCTCAGAGGTAGTGGTAAGTGCCGTCTTAGTCTATGAGGATGAAGGTACGCAATCTTCTATCTATTATATTAGTAAAATTTTAACGGGAGCAGAAAATTGCTACCCACATCTAAAAAAATTGGCCTTAGCCCTCGTAGTAGCCGCTCAGAAACTAAGGCCTTATTTCCAATGTCACCCGATAGACGTGGTAACCACTTTTCTCGTGCGGAATATTCTTCATAAACCTGAACTCTCATGTAGGCTGGCCAAGTGGGCAGTCAAAATGAATTCTACATAGGATATAAACCTAGGACCGCGATTAAGTCACAAGTTTTGGCTGACTTTGTGGCTGATTTCAGTCCGAGACTGTTACCTTTGGCTACCAAAGAAGTAGTGATGGTGTCAGAATGGACATCAGGAGTTTGGAACTTGTTCACGGATGGAGCTTCCAATGTGAAGGGGTGCGAGCTCGGCATAGTGCTAACCACGCTCGCGGAAGAAATCCTGAGGCAGGCCATAAGAACCATTTCTCTAACTAACAATGCAACAACGTATGAAGCTTTGATTGCATTATTCGAGCTGGCCCGGGGACTAGACTCGAAGGTCATATAAATCAAATGCGACTCCCGGTTGGTAGTAAATCAGGTCTATGGAATCTTTGAAGCCAAAGAGGAACGCATGCAACAATATGTAGGGAAAGTCCAGGATCCGCTCGTTCGATTCAGGGAATGGTAAATTATGCACATCCCGAGGGAAGAGAATGCGGAAACAGATGCACTATCCAATCTTTGATCATCCACGGAAATGAAGGGATCAGACTCAGGCACAGTCATACAACTTATGCATTTGATATTGGACGTGGATAACTATTACAAGGTAAACGCTATCAGTTTGGTCTAGGAATGGAGACATGAGATCATTGACTATCTTGAGCACGGAAAATTTTATGTAGATCTCAAGGCATCTCGTGTGCTTCGCACTAAAGCAGCACGATACAGTTTCAAGGGAGGCCAATTATACAGAAGATCTTTCCAAGGCCCGTTGGTCCGATGTTTGGGAGCTTCCGAAGCTAATTATGCTATGCGAGAGGTCCACGAAGGGATCTGCGAAAATCATTCATGCGCGGATTCCTTGGTGTTAAATTAATTAGGGTAGGATACTACTGGCCTCGGATAGAACAAGATGCCAAATCTTATGTTCGAAAATATGATACATATCAACGCTACGCACCGTTGGTACATTAACCATAAGAGCCACTACACTCAGTTTTGTCGCCATGGCCGTTCATGTAGTGGGGGATGGATATGGCCGGTCCGCTGCCACCAGCCCCTGGTAAGGTAAGATATCTTTTGATTTTAACTAACTATTTTACTAAGTGGGTTGAAGCAGGTCCTAATCAGAAGATCGGCGAATGTAAAGTGGTAGACTTCTTGTGGGAGAATATAATTTACTGATTTGGGATACCAAAAGAGGTAGCCTGAGACAACGAGCCACAATTGATAGGCGCAAAGGTCACAAAATTCCTTGAAGATTTAAAGATCAAATGGATAACATCATCACCTTATCATCCGAGCACAAACAGTCAAGCAAAATAAACAAACAAGGTGATTATACAAAATCTCAAAATGAGACTGGAAGCAGCCAAAGACAAACGACCTGAAGATCTTCTAGGAGTAGTATGCGCGTACCGGACAATGGCCAAAACACGAACGGGGGAAACTCCTTTCTCTCTTGTGTACGGAGCAAAATCCTTGATCCCGGTGGAAGTAGGGGAACCTACCTTGAGATATTCCTGGGCGAACAAAGAAACAAACAATGAAGCAATGTTGGTCAAATTGGAGCTGCTCCATGAACACAGAGACTTGCCGCATATTAGGATGGCAACTCAAAAGAAGAGAATGGAAAGATATTAAAATCGAAGAGCCGACCTCTATTATTTCAAAGTAGGAGATTTGGTTCTAAGGAAATTAACTCAGAACACGTGGGAGCTCAATGTAGGGAAGCTAGGTCCAACATGGGAAGGCCATTAGCAGGTTTCAGTTGTCACGGGGAAAGGGTCATAAGAGTTGGAAAATCAAGACGGAGTAAAGTTGTCGAGCAACTAGAATATATTACACCTCAAGATATACTATTGATGATAAGTCTTGCATATACTAAAGTATGTGCTGCACTCTTTTTCTCTTCGTCCAATTTTTGTCCCAATTGGGTTTTTCTACCAAGGATTTTAACGAGGCAGCAATAGAAAGAATACTACGAAGGAAGCTTCATGAGTAGAAATAAAACCTTTAAATGACAAGGAATGTAAACAACGAGCCACTACGGAGTGGTTGGATAGTCTTTTGCTTGGTAGCAAAGTTCCTACCGGGAAGTAAAGTTTGCTGTCGAGCAAAGATTACCTTACCGTTCACAAGTGAAGCCATTGGGGGATTTTAGATAATCTTTGCCTCGATAGAACAAGTTCCTAAGGGGAAGTGATGTTTGCTATCTAACTGAAGATTACATAACCATTCACTAGTGGAATCCTCAAAAGGTGCAAAACTTCCAGTGTTCATATTCATATTCTTCGCATTCAAACACTAGGGGACTGATATGATGATATGGCGACAATGACTACCACATGGACCGGAATACAAAACCCGGAAACAAAATTGTATCATCGAGACAGGGGACTGCGTGACCAGCTTCGTAGAAACAAGTTGTACTAGTTAGCCACAAGTAATGGCAATTTAACTTTTAGCACAACGAATGCTTATGTACTTTTAGAAATGGAAGGAATAAAGTAAAGTCCTTTTATTTCTATCTTGTTTCTTGTTTGAATGATGAATTAATTTTATCACTTGAAAGTTAAACAAGTACTTCAAATGCTAGTGGCGTAATGAACATGAGGCGTCGTCTTCAAGAGAACCGTAAACATAAAAGGGCCCTCTTTTACAAAACCTTCACATTAAAAGGTTGATTTCGGAAAAACTTATGCCCCGAATCCAAACACTCTCGGGGAAAAATGCACCCGAATCCTCGCATATCTCGATGTGGAAAACTTGCGAGATTACTTAAACAAAAATAATGCAAAGAGAAAAGCTTGTACAATACTTCAACGAAAAAGTAATTCTGTTTATAGCAAACGTGCCAAGAAGCAAGAGTAAAAAAGTATGGAAAAGAAAGAAAATGCTAAGCTACTGCATCTTCGGAACCTGGAGGAAGAGATGAATCTGCACCTCTAGGAGAAGTGGGTGGATCCGTCGCCGGCTCAACAGTTTGGCCTTCACCATCTTGGTCTTCAGCATCATAACCTTCCAGGTTTTCTTCAGTTCCCGAGAACTCAGAACCGGAACCAGAAGAGTCGGTAGCATCAGGCTGGACCGGGAGACCCCTTCGAGCAGTTGACTCTAGCTTACGGGCCTTAGCGATTTCGGCATCAAAGTCAATTATACCCGCTTTTGGATCTTCCAAGGTTTTTATCCTCATGTTATACATAGAATATCTTTTTTCAACAATGAGGGAAGTTGCTCGGTGCTGAAGCTCTTCCTTAAGCTGGCAACCTCAGTCGAAAGATTATTTCTCTCTAACCTAATGGCTTGAAGGATAGCATCGAGGTTGTGGATGGTGGAATGAAAAACTCTGTTGTGCTCTATACCTCTCTTGTGTCTCTGTTCCAACCGGGCATACTTCTCCTCGACAGCAGTAACTTCTTCAGCTTTAGATATTAAGGCTGCCTCCAAATTATTCAATCTTTCAGCAGAGGCAGCCTCACGATCGGATGCAGCAAGAAATTGATTATGGACTTTAACCTATTTGGCCCCAGCTTCTTCAAATTGTACCCTTAACTAAGGGTCACTACCTCTTGCTCATTTTCCTGCAACCGATCCTCCAATTCAACGGCCTCAGCATCTCATGCTTCTAGTTCTGAGAGGCGAGCATCAGCCTGGTCTCGCTCGTTTAATAGTTTATCCCGCTCTAAGGTAAGTTCCTCCTTATAGAAATACAAATTAAAAACCCAGCCATAACAAAGATAGAAGAAACTACATAAGAAGCAAAGTTTGTACCGCCGCTGCTTTGTGCATGGCATTGTTCAAAAAGCACTCTCCCGAGAGAGATTCAATTTTATTCCTATATTTTTCTGAAGCCAGAGGCATTAGATAGTTAGCAAGTTCCATCGGTCGGCACAGCAGATGGCATCCAGTAAAAACTGAGAGGGTGACGCTCCTGCTCCTTTGGGGATCTTCAGAGGGGCGGAATAATTATGCCCCAAATTCCCATGAATTGGGGACAGGGGAAGAGGGAAATCCTCCTCTCGGGAAACTACGGCCGGTGGAGATGATGTTGTAGTTGCTGGTGGCGAAGGCAAGGTTGGCAAAGAAGGAGATGAAGCTAATGGTGTTGTAGGTTGAGAAGCAGCTGAGGCAAATGCAGTGTTAGTTTTTGGTTGCTCATCAACTGAAGAAGGAAAGGACCCGGTATTCATCCTCATGATACCAGACACATCGACTGGGACTCAGAAGGGAGAATTAGGATCTTTCACCATATCGTATTCCCTCCAGAGCACCAGGGAGTCATCCTCGGTTTGCGTAACTAGATCAATAGCTTGATCATTTTGTTGAGTTGATGAAAATCATAATCTTCTATGTAGAGAAGCCCCCTCATCACTGGTTCCTCCATCATCGTCGATCACGACGGTGTCTATGGCTAGCTCGTGCGCGAAACTCATCACCACAGCATCCAAAGACAACTCTAGTGCGTTACTCTTTGCCTTTTTATTTTTTCCCCTGGCCTCGGAGGAACGTCTCCTTTTTTGTTGCTTGTTCTCTGGCTGGGGACTCTGAGAAGCCCTTACACGAGAAACAGGATCAGCCAGTCTGTCTTCCTCAGGGACGATAACTGAGCCCTGGGGTAGACCTGGATTCAACAGGAGAGAAAGGTTAATCAATTTTCCTATACGAAAGGTAAAAACAAGATGCATTTGACTTACCATGATTTTTGGCCATCCACCCATATTTAAGGGCTAGTTTTTTCCACGTGCTGGCCTCGGGCGTGGTGACATCCATAACATTTCTGGACCCACTGGTCCAAGCCTTCAACCCTAGGTGGTGTCCACCGAGTTGCTGATATAAGAGAAAGAAGAAGGATGGAGTACGGGGCGATATTTAACTAGAAGAAACGAAAAAATGGTGAACTTACGAGTACGGTTCCATAATTTGGAAAAGGATGGAGTCATGGACGGAATGATGTCCCTGGTGGAAACTGCAATGAACCATTCCATCCACCCACAGTCATTGTCACCATCCATGTTAGTTAGCAAATCATGGTGGCTGCGTTTGCTGAAATTTATCATTCCCCCGCAGAAAATCTTGGGAGAATAAAGGTTCATTAGTCGAGCTAGGGATAGCTCCTCTCTCGTCTCCTGGCATAGACGTCAAAGACAAGAAAATGTAATCAAACCAGAAGGACTTAATTGTGCCAGGCGTACCTGGTAACGGATGCAGAACTCCAAGATAACGGAGTCAAGATACCCGTTAAAAGAAAACGGTCCCAAAGTGAAGGGATACGTATAAAAATACGTGAAATCCTTCTAGGGTAAGGTTAGCCGCTCTGCAAGATCAAGAGTGATGACGTTTAAATCATGGCAATGGCAGTATTCCTTCATAGCAGGAATGCTGGAAGGACAAATGGAAGAAGGATACACACCAACAGCCTACGTGCGAGGGTTAGCGGAAGGATACTTCTCTTCGAAGTCCTTACTTGTGATAAGATTTCATAGAATAATGGTGCTCACCGTAGGAGGAGTAGCATCATTAGCTTTACCTTTGTTCTTTGAGGAACTGGGATATCTGGAAGAAGAGGCCATTGTTATCAAAAGGGAGAAAAGGATTTTTTCTGAAGAAGACAAGTACGAGTTGAGTAAAGAGAATTTGAGAAAATTTGGAAGGATATGAAGTGTAAATGGAGAAGTTTTATGCATACAAGTAATGGATTAGGCAGCTAAAATCGTGGCCATAGTTACCTCGATAACTGGCAAAAGTGGTGTTAAATCGTAGGGTGACGCGTGTTTGAGGTATTTAATGCGGAGAGACGTACGTCTAATCAACCATCAGAAACGTTTTAGTGGGGTTCAGAGAATTTCCCGCCAAAAAAAGTATCTCTATCAACTTTCAGGTGACACAAGGTTATGCCACCTGAAAGCAAGGGGACTATTTGTATAGGGTAAAATTTGTTAATATTAAAGGATCGCATGAGAAAGTGACACCTGGAGCCGAAGTTAGAAGATAATCGGGTCTGAAAGTAATGATCTTGTTTGTTATAGGAGAGAATAGTATTCATAAAGGCAAAATAAATGTCTGCCACCCGATAGTATTTAATGGAGAATATTCTACAACATTAAGTATATGTTCTGTTACAGAGAATATGGTATTCACTACCTACCGTTACACATTCTTCAACGGCCTTTATAATTTTCATTAAAGAGGGACTTGATCCTAGGACCTTGTTCCCTAGGTGCAACTATAAATAGTGAGCTCTATAATTATTGTAAAGGGCACAAATTTTTGACAAGCATACACTATACTCTGTTCAAAGCTTAATAAAATTTTACCTTCTTGCTTATTTATATTGTTATTACTGCCTCCATAAGCTCGCTCCGGAACCAAGATCTCTGATGTTTTATCTAAACTTCAAGGCTAAGTCTTACATTTTTGTCTAATTTATTTATCACTTTAGGATCAAATTGATTCACTTGTCTATAAACAACGTATAAACTCAACTGTATCGTTTTACGGGTAAACATAAACATTAATAACAAAAGTAACAAGTAGTTGATAACTTTGCATCTAAGATTGCTTATAAAACAAACATCAAAAACATAAAAGAGATTGATCTCTCTTTTCCAAAAAACCCACTAAAACCCTAAACCTAGAATTTTTTGGCCATGGCAGCTGACGGCCAGCCACTACCGGTGGTTGGTCTGCCCTCTTCCACTGCAAACAACAATCCGCCAAAATTAGACTATTTTCACATCCCTCACAATTGGAAAATATAGGCCTTAAACCTATTTTATATCTACATGGAGAACCAACTATTGCGTGGACAAAGAAAGAGTTTGATGAATTTTTGCGATGCCAAATTTTATAATATGTTGTTATTGCGAAATTCTGATATGGACGTCTAGATCTACAGTAATTAAGGAGGATTCTACTAATTCAATTCTAGATCAAAGGGAGTTATAACATTGGTTTCTTAGAGGAGAGACACATATTAATACGACTATCATTGTTGGAGATTATATTGCTCTCACATCAAGTGCTTTTGAACTACACTTTTGGGGGGAAATTTATACTTTAAGATTATTACTATGGGATCCATGGATTAACTCAGAGGAAGAAACCACGATTGCAGTTGCATGGATCTCATTTCCTGGATTACCCACAAATCTATTCGACAAAGAATTAATTACTCCATGGTCCAAGTAGTAGGCACTCCCTTGGTAATTGATAAAGCTATGAATAACCGGACTAGGACAGTTGTGCGCGTGTGAAGGTGGAAGTTGATTTACTGAAAGAATTACCAAAGAGAATTCACATTAGTTGTGTAGATGAGGAGACTGAAGAAGTAAAAGCAAAAAGGCAAAAAATACAATATGACTACTTGTCTAAATATTGTACCCATTATAAGTTACAAGGTCATGATTTACAAGGTTGCTGGGTAAACCACCTTGAATATAGGCCCAAGAAAGAAGAAACAAAGGAGCAAAATGGATCACCTGAAACATCAATGCAGAAAGAAATCATCGAAACAGCAGGGAAGGGAGCCAACAACATGGGAGGAATAATGAGAATAACAAAAAAAATGAAAAGGAATGTAGTGACTAATGAAACACTACAAAAAACTCTAAATTTGAGGAGGTTTTATTTAAATCTTGCGGCGGTCAGAAACCGCCGCAATATGTTGTTATGGCGGTTTCCAAAAACCCCGCAATAATGTTCACCACAATGAATTTGCGGGAGTTTTTTGGGAGACTGTCGTTATCATATAGCGACGGGTATTTAGCATCGGTCTAACCTCCGTTATTCGATAATTTGACTTTTTAAGGAACTACTTATAAAAAATTAGCGGCAGTCAAAACCCCTGCAATATTTTTATTTAAAGCTTGAAGGTTTTTAACTGAATATTATTCTAGGTTAAATTGCAGAAATACTACTAAAACTTCAAATAAAACCTCCGCAGGATGTCGTGATGGCACCTAGTCTCTACGACTAGGTAAGTCTAACCTGCATAGAGAAATATCAGAAATACTACTAAAACTTCAAATAAAACCTTCACACTATAATAATAAACTCAACAGTACAATCGCCAACACTCTCCTCAAAACCTGGTGGAACAGAGTCATAAGCTCTACAAGAAAGTACTAAATGCCTCGATATACAATATTGTTTGAAACAAGAAGTAAACAGTAGAATGTCTAAAACTAAAGGGGACTCCAAGGCCTGCGGAGTCGATCAAGTATAAGTTGAAGTCTCCAAAGGCAGCTACTCAATCAACCTCTTGCATCCGGCACGAGCAGACATACCTGGATCTGCACAAAAAGATGTGCAGAAGCGTAGTATGAATACACCATAATGGACTCGAGGTAGTATCAAGCCTAACCTCGGTAGAGTAGTGATGAGGCCAGGTCAAGACACCTAATAGGACATAATAAATAGTACGAAAATATAATAACGTTAAATATTGAAAGGCGGAGAAATAATTGATACAAAACAAATTAATAACATTAACTAATACCGAAATTGGTAAGCATGTAGATAACATAAAGGAAGCAATTAAAGGGAACCACCAAAGTCAAATACGGATCCAAACTGATAAGACAAAGAAGAATAAAGGCAACAAGGAGTATTTCACTAATAAATCTTACAACATGAGATAAACAATAAGAGTCACAGACAAGGTATTGCCTAGTACACAATAAGAATCAAAACCGAGGTATCGCCTCGTATACAACAAGAATCACAATCGAGTTACCGCCTCATATTAACATTTCTCTATTTCAATCACAATCTTTCCTTGTACCGCCGCGTGGTCTTACATTTAAGTAGTTTTGAAGATTTATTTTCCGAAATAGCTACACGCACTTTAGCCATCTTATGACTCCGCGTGGCTTCATGTAATTCTCTTACAAGCAACACACACATAAGTCCACCTTACGCTGCCACATGCACATTAACCCCTATCTTTATTCTGCCGCATGTGCATTAATATCACATCACAATAACAACTCGCACCATAAATGCCCATATGCCACAACTTGCCAATAATTAACAATATCATATTTTCACAACAATAGTCCATGGATCAACCACAATGTGTACAAGAATATCAACAATATCAATGAATGTGAATTTCTCAACAAGGAGGATATTTCAACAATAAACAACTTCGCCTCAACGTGATAACGACTTTCACAACTTCAGCACCAATAACTCAACAATGAGAGAGATAATGTGTACCACGATATTAAATAAGAATATGTCAAAGTGGAAGAGATAAAGTGTAACAATGACTTCAAATAATGATAATCAACAATGAAAGAGATAACATGTACAATGACTTCAAATAATGGTAATCAACAATGAAAGAGATAATATGTAAAACTTCAAATAATGATAGATCAACAATGGAAGAAACAACATGTAATGATGGATTCAAATAATGGTAAATAAATAATGGAAGAGATAATATGTAACAATAAAAGAGGCAACAAGTTCACTAAAGCATAAGAGCAAAATATCTAAGAGGATGTAGAACAAGTGTAAACAAAGTCATTTAAGACATGCAAGGATAGACTAACACAAATAAGAGTAGATTGACTATGAGAATTTGGAATATGATATGACAACTCAATTAAAGCATGGAAAGAGTCTAAGTAGCCTAAACCGGTCTAATACAACATATAAACCGTGTACCCACTTGTCACCTTACGTACACGGCTTTCACTTAACACATATGACACAATCTATCCCAAATCTTAAGGGGTAGTCTCTACCACACAAAGTTAGGCAAGATACTTACCTCAACTAGGCTAATTCAACCCTCGAAAATATCTTTTCCCTAAAGTTTGTCTCCACACGGCTCAAATCTAACCAAAATTGACTTAATATCATCAAAAAATGCAAAGGAAAAAATTACAATAGATAAAGCCATGATCTTTACACTTTTCCCAAAAAGTCAACAAAAGTCAATCCTGAGCCTATCCGGTCAATACCCGGGTCCAAGGGTTGATTTCGACTACCATAACCCCAAGAGTCCATATATATGATTAGTTTCAAAATCCAAGTCCAAATCAACTATCAAAATTCCAATAATTATTTTTCAAAAACTTGACAAAGTTTCACAAATTTTCTCTTTGATTCACGTGATTTTGATGTTAAAATCTAAGATATGTTGATGGAATATAGTTGGAAATTGATTAGAATCACTTACCCAAAGTTTGTAGATGATAATCTCCTCTCCAAAGCGCCTCATACTGAGTCGAGGGTTTTAAAATGAGAGACTATACTGAAAAATCCCGTCTCTCAGCCCTTTTGATCGGCTGCAGATGTCGCATTTGCGACACAGAGTTTGCATTTGCAAACCCTCAAAATTGCAAATCCGAGGTTGCATTAGCAAACCCTAACAGCCTTAAGATAAGTAGTGATTGCGACAAAGGCATCGCAATTGCGAAGGTGTTTCAATATCGCAAATCTAATCAAATAATCGCAACTGCGATCAAAAAATCACAGTTGCGAACTAGCCTCAGGCATGATGGCTTCGCAAATGCGAAGGGTAAGTCATATTTGCGACAACAAAGCCCCCACTACTTGCAATTGCGAGGTTGGTGCTCGCAATTGCAATAATAGAGCACCAGCAACACCAGCAATTGATTATCAGTTCAAACCATTGTGAATCATGTCTGAAACTCATCCGAGCCCCCCGGGCTCCAAATCAAACTTCCACACAAGTCTAAAAACATCATATGAACTCTCACGCGATCAAAGCACAAAAATAATATCTAGAACTACGAATCGAACTCCAAAACACATGAATTTCAAAGTAAAGTTCAAGAACTGCTAGAATTGCAATTAAGCCTTCGAATCCTATCAATTCAACTCCAAATGATACCAAATTTTCAGAATAGTTCTAAATAGCATAACAGACCTATTCCAAGTCCCAAAATCAAATTCCTAACTCGATAGCATAAAAGTCAACCTATGGTCAAACTTTTCAACTTCAAATTGCCAAACTTCGGCAAAACAACATAAATCAATCTATGCACTTCTGTATTCCATTCTGGGCATACGCCCAAGTCCAAAATCACAATACAAAGTTACCGGAGCCATCAAAATACTGTTTCGGGTCGTATTTGCGTAGGTCAAAGTTTGGTCAACATTTCTAACTTGAGCTTCTAAGTCAAGAATCAAAGGACCCAAATAAACCCGAAATCTTTTCGAAACAAAACTAACCGACCCCGTAAATCATAAAACCATAATCATACATGCGTGAGCATAAAAAGGGTAACGGGGCACAATTACACAAAACGACTGATCGGGTGGTTACATTCTCCCCCTTTTAAAACAAAAGTTCATCCTCGAACATGCATAAGGACATACCTGAAGTGATGAATAGATAAGGATAATGACTCCGCATGTCATGCCCGGTCTCCCAAGTCGCCTCCTCGACTGGATGACCCCTCCATTGAACCTTCACTAAAGCAATGTTCTTTGATTTCAACTTGCGGACCTGCCTATCCAAGATAACCATCGGCTCCTCAATGTAACTCAAATCCTTGTCCAATTGGTCTGCGATGAAGTCCAAAAGATGATACGGATCACCGTGATACTTCCGGAGCATAGAAACATGAAACACCGGATGAACCGTATATAAACTAGGTGGCAATGCAACTTGTAGGCCATCTTACCGATCATCTCAAGCATCTCAGAAGGTCTGACATACCTACGGCTCAACTTACCCTTTTTCCCGAACCTCATCATACCTTCATTGGTGAAACCCGAAGCAAGACTCGCTCTATGACCATGAATGCAACATCATGAACCTTCTGATCTGCATAACTCTTCTGTCTAGATTAGGTTGTACAAAGCCGACCATAGATTAACTTGACTTTCTCCAAGGCATCTTGAACCAAATTTGTGCCCAATAACTTAGTTTCTCCCGGCTCAAACTAACCAACTGGAGAATGACACCGTCTCTCATATAGGGTCTCATAAGGATCCATCTAAATACTCAATTGGTAGTTGTTGTTGTACACAAACTCCACAAGCGGAAAAAAGTGATCCCAAGAAACCTCGAAATCCATAATACAGGAATGAAGCATATCCTTCAATATGAATGGTGCGCTCGGAGCATCCATGGCTAGTGGCCTCTCTGCTGCCGGCAGATATGCTAAACTACCTAAGCTCTCTGCCTTTCGACTCAAGGCATTGGCCACTACATTGGCCTTTCAGGGATGATATAGAATGGTGATAAACTTTAAGCAACTCTAACCGTCTCCACTGCCGCAAGTTAAGATCCTTCTATTTGAACAAATGCTATAGACTCTGTTGGTCAGTATAGACCTCAGAAGAGACACCGTACAAATAGTTCCTCCAAATCTTCAAGGCATGAACAATAGCTGCCAATTTCAAGTCATGGACCAGATAGTTCTTCTCATGGAACTTCAAATGTCGAGACGCATAGGCAATCACCCTACCGACTTGCACCAACATCGGGCTAATCCCAACACGTGATGCATGACAATACACAATATAAGACCCCGAACTCGTAGGCAACACCAACATTGGGGTTGTAATCAAAGAAATCTTGAGCTTTTGAATGCCCGCCTCACACTCCTCAAACCATATGAAAAGAGCACCCTTTTGGGTCAATTTGGTCATAGGTGCAACAATAGATGAGAAACCCTCTATGAAACGGCAATAATGCTAGGCCAAACCAAGGGAACTCTGAATGTCAATAGCCGAAGATGGACTGGGCCAACTCTGAACTGCTTTAATCTTCTTCTAATCTACCTTGATCCCTTCACTCGACACCACATGACCTAGAAACGCCACCGAATCAAGCCAATATTCACACTTTGACAATTTTGCATACAAATTCTTCTCTCTCAAGGTTTGGAGCACGATCCTTAGGTGCTGTTCCTGATCTTCCCGGTTGCGGGAGTACACCAAGATGTCTTCAATAAACACAATGATGAATTAATCAAGATATGGCTGGAATACACTATTCATCAAGTGCATAAATGCTACCGGTATGTTGGTCAGCCAAATGGCATCACAAGGAACTCGTAGTGACCATACCGGGTCGTAAAAGCAGTCTTCGGGATATCTGGATCTCGAATCTTCAGCTGATGATACCCTGACATCAAATCAATCTTTGAGAACACTCTGGAAAACTATAGTTGATCAAATAAGTCATCAATATGCCACAATGGATACCTGTTCTTCACTGTAAACTGGTTCAACTACCGATAATCAATACATATGCGCATAGAACCATCCTTCTTCATCACAAATAGGATCAGAGCACCCCAAGGAGACACACTAGGCCGAATGAAACCCTTATCAAGAAACTCTTGAAACTAATCCTTTAACTCCTTCAACTCTGCTAGGGCCATACGATATGGTGGAAATAAATGGGTTGAGTGCCCGACTACAAGTCAATACCAAAATTGATATCCCTATCGAACGGCATGCCCAAAATATTTGCTGGAAAAACATATAGGAAGTCTCTCAGTACCAGAACCGACTCAACAGTAGAAGTATTAGCACTAACATCTCTCACAAAGGCTAGATAAGCATCACCCCTTCTCAATCATTCATTGAGCCTTTAGGAATGACACAACCCTGCTAGAACATAATCCAATGCACCCATCCACTCTAGCCGTGGCTGACCTGGCATAGCCAACGCAATACTCTTTGCGTGACAATCCAGAATAGCATGATACGGGGACAACCAGCCCATGCCCTAGATAACATCAAAGTCTACCATATTAAGCAACAATAGATCAACTCGGGTCTCAAAACTACCAATAACAACTACAATGATAAAATCTCCCACATGCGTGGACACATAAACAGGAGAACTCAAAGAATCACGAGATATATCCAAATACAGAGCAAAGTAAGATGACATATATTAGTAAATGGATATTGGATATATTAAGACTGATGCATCTCAATGATCAAAGCCATACATGTAATGACTGCATCTGAAGTGACCGCCTCCATTATACCCAGAAAAGAAGAGAATCTGGCCTGGCTTCCCCCTCTAGAGCGACCCCTACCCGCTTGTCCCAAACCCTAGCTAGTTGTGTGGGTGGAGAAGAAACTGGGGCAGCATCCATGGCCTGAGAAATTTGTGGACCTGACTGAATCTGTGGAGCTGGAGTAGTCTGTGGAGGTAAACCCCTATTGAGTCTATCACCATGTGACGGGTATCACCACACTTAAAAAAAGCTCTTGGTGGGCTTGGCTGCTAGGACTAGCTCGGGCCAAGTCGGCTGGACTGATCGCTAAAGGCACCCTGTGTAAGAGGTGCACTAGAAAGTAGCTGAGCAAAGTGTGCAACCTGAGACCTCGGAATAACCGGAGCACTACTAGAAACTAGAAGTGCTGAATGAACTTGACGACTCACATAGCCACTACCATGACGGGCTATAACTGAATCGTGGCCACCTCTAAATTCTCCAGTACCTCGAGACCTTTTGGCCTCCCTATCCTCTCTCTCATGGTCCTGCATACCCCCAACCTTGCAATCTCTACCACCAGCTGATATGGGGTATCTGTCTCCAAATCTCGAGTTATGCTAAATCTACTACCATAGTTAAGCCCCTCCATAAATCGACGAAATTTCTATCTAGCTATAGAAACCAAGGCACGCGCATGTATAGACAAATCACTGAATCACACAGCATACTCTGACACTATCATATTATCTTGGAGCAGCTGCTCAAACTCCGTGCTCCATGCATCTTAGGGTATGAGGAACAAACTCTCTCAAGAACATCTCGGAAAACAGAGTCCATGTAAGTGAAGTTGCATCGGCTAGGCTACCTTCCTCGTACACTCGCCACCACTGATATGCTGCTCCTGACAGCTGGAATGTAATGAAAGCAACCTCGCTCATCTCCAAAATACCCATGGTGCAGAGAATACGGGCTCCTGTAGAAAACCATGTGCATCCTCTGAAGCCAAGCCACTATAAGTAAGAGGGTGATACTTATTGAAACTTTCAAGTCTAAGTTGATCCTCATCAGAAGTTGCTGCCCTAACCTCGAGTTGAACCCGAACAACAGGATGTACTGGTATAACCTTTAGGACCTAATCAACATGAACCCGTTGCTCTGGGTTACAGGCGGTGGGAGTCTGAGCTCCTCCCTCATCCTGAGATGTGGATGGTGCAAATGGAATTAACCCTGCCTGAGCTAAGGTACCGAACATGCTCAAGAACTATGTGAGGGTCTCCTGAAGTGCAGGGGTGGAAACAGGCACCTCGATTGCCTGCCCCCAACTGGAGCTACTGGTGACTCTTATGTCACAGCTCGGGCAGGTGCTCTAGCTGTACCACGTGACCTTCCTCGGCCTCTGCCCTGGACCCGACCTCTCATAGCTCTAACAAGGCGCAGGTATCTAATCGTCGGATCTAGCAGTGCGTGTCCTCACCATTTGTGAGATAGGAAGTCAAAGATTTAGTTTTCGAAGTCAAATAGTTTTCATGATAAAGAATCAAGGAAGTGAGTTTTCCTAACAGTTCTATAGCCTCTAGAAGATAAGTACAAACATCTCCTTACCAATACGCAAGAGTCTACTAAACCTGCTTATGGCTCATAGCACCTATAAACCTAGAGCTCTGATACCAACTTGTCACGACCCTAATTTCCCTCCATAGGATGTTTTAATGGAACCTAGCCTCTACGACTAGGTAAGCTTAATATACATAGAGAAATAGCAAAAATACTACTAAAACTTCAAATAAAACCTTCACACTATGATAATAAACTCAACAGTACAATAGACATTACTCTTCCAAAACCTTGTGGAACAGAGTCATAAGCTCTACAAGAAAGTACTAAAAGTCTCGATATACAATATTATTTGAAACAAGAAGTAAATAGTAAAATGTCTAAAACAGAAAGGGACTCCAAGGCCTGCGGACGTTGAGCAGGTATACCTTGAAGTCTTCAAAGGTAGATACTCAATCAACCTCTAGCATCCGACACGGGCAGACATATCTAGATCTGCACAAAAAGATGTGCAGAAGCGTAGTACGAGTACACCACAATGGTACCCAGTAAGTATCAAGCCTAATCTTGGTAGAGTAGTGACGAGGCCACGTCAAGACACCTGCATCTCTAGACTCAACTGAAACCATACATGTAAGGACATCATCTGGTGCATTGACCTCTGCCCAACTAGGAAGAGTGTAATAATAGGCCCGGCCTCCCCCTCTAGGGAGACCTCTACCCGCCTCACCTCCACCCCTAGCTAGCGGTGCAGGTATAGCAGCAACTGGAGAAGAACTCATAGCCTGAATACCCTGTTGTGACACATCTATCTGGAGCCTGGGACAATCCCTCACCATGTGGCAGTTATCTCCACACTCAAAGTAACCTCTCCGCTGACGTGGCTGTAGAAGCTCACCAGTATGGGTACTATGGACCCATGGATATCTTAAGCACCACGTGAAGCCTGAAGTGCAAACTGAACTAGTTTACCCATAAATCCTCTACCATGACGTACCATGTGATCAATAGATCCTCCCGGTCCACGAGGCCTCTTAGCCTCCCTTCCCTCTCTCTCATGGCCCCGCATGCCCTCTAGTCTGCAAGCGATCTCTACCACTTGCTGGAATGGAACATCCATCTCCAACCCCTGACCCATGCTGAATCAGATCCCCTTAGTGAACCTGTAGACTCACTCTCTAACTGTAGAAACCAAATTAGGTGCGTGACGGCACAAGTCACTAAATCTGACAGCATACTCTAATAATGTTATAGTGCCCTGGCGCAGCTGCTCGAACTCTGTGCCATGCATCAGGGAGGGTCTGTGGAACACACTCTCTCAAAAACATCTCAAAAAATTGAGTCCAAGTGACTGGCGCTGCATCCGCTGGCCTGCCTTCATCATAAACCTTCCACCACTGATATGCTGCTCCAGACAACTGATATTTAGTAAAAGTAACTCCACTCATCTCCACAATACCCATGATACGGAGAATACAGTGGCACTTCTCTAGAAAACCGTGTGCATCCTCGGTAGCTAGGCCACTGAAGGTAGGAGTATGTAAATTCTTGAACCTTTCGATTCTCAATTGCTCCTTCTCAGATGCACCTAGCCTAACCTCATGCTGAACCGGAATAACAGGTTGTGCTGGCATGACAGCCGGAACCACACCAATATGGACCCGTTGCTCTGGAGTATGGGCGGGGGGAGTCTGGGCTCCTCCACCGGCCTATGAAGTAGTTGGTGCAACCAGAATCAATCCCGCCTAAGCCAATGTACCAAACATGCTCAGGAACTACGATACAGTTCTCAAGTCCCGGGGTAGCAACATGCGCCTCCGGTTCTAGTCCCCCGATCAGAGCTACTAATGGCTCCTCAGCTGCTGCTCTGGCACGTGCTCTTGTTGTAGCACGTGCTCCTCCTCGGCCTCTGACTCTGCCCCGTCCCCTAGAAACATCGGCTTCAGGGGTAGCGTCATCAGTAAATGCAGCTCGTGTTCTTATCATCTGTGAGAGAATAGAATGACAAAGGCTCAAACTCCGAAATCAGTAAACTCGCACGATAGGAATGGAAAAAGTGAAGTTCTCTAATAGTTTTGTAGCCTCTCGAAGATAAGTATAGATGTCTCTGTACCAATCCACAAAACTCTACTAAACTCGCTTATGACTCATAGCACCTATGAACTTAGAGCTCTGATACCAACTTGTCACAACCCTAATTTTCCTCCGTAGGATGTCCTGATGGCACCTAGTCTCTTAGACTAGGTAGGCCTAACATTTACTGTTTTAATAACAGATTTTAACCAAATAACTATCAATCATGGAACAGAAATTTCTATAATAAGACAAAAATCCAAGGTAGATACATAACATTCCAAAATCGGTAGTACAAGTCATAAGCTCTACTGAGTTCACTAAGAAATTTCTAAGTACAATTTTTCCAGAATAGAAATAAGTTGTACAAAATAACTTCAGAAGGTGAATCTGAGGCCTGCGAACACGATGACTGGCATACCTTGAGTCTCCCCAGCAATGCTCGATCAGCTAGCTAATGATAAACAAACTCCGAAGTATGGATCTATACAAAAAATGTGCAGAAAGCATCACATGAGTACACCATGGTGGTACCCAATAATTATCAAGACTAACCACGGTGGAGTTGTGATGAGGGACAATCAAGACACCTACTAGTCTTAATAACTTGTACAAGTATGAATGTGATACTAACAGGGAACAATATCAATAAAAAGCTAAGCATGGTAAAACTAACAACACAATACTTGTAATAAAAAACTAGAAGCAACAATTAGCAACAAGGCACAACATGTACTAACGCCTTAGAGTAAGCTGAATACAGTTTAAGTGCGGTGAAACCAAGTAAGAAAAATAAGTAACAACTCAATAAGAACAACCGCTTTCATACAAGATTTATTCAAGAATTTTTCCGAGGTTCCACACCTCATAATCACAAATCACGAGTCCTAAATCACGAACCCTAATCACTTGGCATCTTGTGCCCATATCACAAATCACAACCGCACGGACAACTCACGTGCCAATACCATTAATACCTCATATATGCATGGACATCTCACGTGCTAAGAGAGTGACAATATCTCATATTCGAAAAGGACAACTCACGTGCCAGTAATAATAATAAATCGTAACCGCATGGACAACTCACGTGGCAATAGTACAACTATCACATAGAAGGCAAGTAAACGAGAGTACTTGTAAATGATCAATAACCATCAGGATTCATCTTCTTAAACTGATATCAGGGATTAATTATGTGTATGCTTGTGCAAGTTTTCTATCACAACTCGAGTCAACAAGTAAGAGCAGAGACAACGAATGTCATTTAGGAAACAACACACAAACTGTAAAATGCATAACCCACACAAGGTAGGAATAATACTACACAAATATCATCAATAACAATGCCCCCAAGCCATCACAAGTTATCACAAATCATCCCTGACATAGCCCCCTTGTCTCGCCACGTGCACAACAAATAAAGTAAATGACCGCCTTATCTCGTTGCATACGCATAATAAATATTCCCCCTTGTCTTACCACATGTGCAAACCCACGTGAATATAGCCCCCTTGTCATGTTGTATGTGCAAATATAATAGCAATAGCATGGACAACTCACGTTCGAACACCCCGACAATCCTCTCAACAGTATCACGTGTGCCAAAAACATAACAACGTAATACAATAACTCGCATCACACGTGCCCATATGCCACAAAATTTCATCAAAACAATTCCAATACCACAACCAAACATAGCCCTCGGCTCAACAACACTGAGTACAACAACAACAACAATAACACGAGAGTACAATAAGTAAATCAACAAAAGTATTACAAAACACAAAGAAACGGCAGAACAGGCTCACAGTGAAAGACATGACATATAACAATGTTTTCAACAAGAATTACTCAACAATAAGATATATAACATGTAGCAACGGCTTCAAATAAGGATAAGTCAACAATGGAAGAGATAAAAATGACTTCAATTAAGAATAATCAACTACGGAAGAGATACGTGGAAATGAAAGAGGTAACGACTTCAATTAAGGCATATAAGGGTATATTTGGCAATAAAGGGGTGGAACATGAACTAATCAACTTCAAATAAGACATGTAAGGGTAAATTTAGAAATGGAGGATTTAACATAATACTACAACTTTATTTTAATGTACATAAGAACCTAAGAGCCTAAATCGGTAAAATTTCCTCATATAAGTCGTGCACACATTGGTCACCTCAAGTACACGTCTTTCACATAGTACAAATAGTACAAACAACCAATCCCTGCGGGGTAGTTCCCCCACACAATATTATATAAGATACTTACCACAAAAGCCCTCAATCAATTCTCAAAAAAAGTTTTTTCCTTACAATTCACTTCTGCTCGGCACAAATCTAACCAAAATTGACTTAATAACATCAAATAATGCAAGAGAAATCAATTCCAATAATTAAAGCTATGATCTTTGCTAATTCCTCAAAAGTCAACAAAAGTCAACCAGGGGCTCGCCCGGTCAAAACCCGGGTCCAATGGTAGATTTCGACTACCCATGGCCCCACGGTTCATATATGTGATTAGTTTCAAAATCTGAGTCCAAATTGACTCTCAAAAGTCAAATTCTTATTTTTCAAAAAATTGACAAAGTTTCACAAATTTTCACTTTTATTCACATGATTTTGATGTTAGAATCTAACATATATTGATGGAATATGATTAGAAATAGATTAAAATAACTTACCCAAAGTTTGTAGATAAAAATCCCCTCTCCAAATCGCCTCCCACCGAGTCCAAGGTTCCAAAAAATAGGAAAATGAGACTAAAAATTCCGTCCCTCAGCTTTTTGTCTAGTCGTAGGTGTCGCAAGTGCGCCCTGATTTTCTAACCCCACAAATGCGAAGAAACAATCGCAAAAGCAAAAGTCTTCTCATTCCCGTTTTCATCGCAAATGCGATGAACGGTTTACAATTGCGAACATGGGACACACTGCAATGTGACCATAGAGATCGCAAATGCGAACCAGCTCACCCAGGCCACCCATCGCAAATGCAAACATTGGGTTCGCAAATGCGAACCTAGCAGACTACCACTAACATCGCAATTGTGATCCAAAACTCGCAAATGAAAGACCTGAGGCATCTGCGCAAAACCAGCAAACTTAAACTCTATCAAACACTTTGCAACGCGTCCGAAACTCACCCGAGCCGTTAGAACTCTAAACCAAACACCAACACAAGTCTAAAAATATAACACGGACTCGCTCGCACGATCAAATCATCGAGATAACATTTGAAATCACGTATCGGACCTCAAAAAACATGAATTCAACATGAAACTCAATAACTTCTAAAAACATAATCGCGCGTCTAATTCATATCAAATCAACACATAATGACGCCAAACTTTGCGGACAAGCTCCAAATGACAAAATGGACTTATTCCAAGTCCCGAAACATAAATCCAAACACGATATCTATAAAGTCAACATACGGTCAAACTTATAAAAATTCTAAGCCTTTAAATTGTCAACTTCGTCAAAACAACACAAATCAACCTACAGACCTCCAAAATCAATTTCGGGCATACTCCCAAGTCCAAAATCACAATACTAACCTATCGAAGCCATCAAAAGATTGCTAAGGGGTCGTTTTTACAAAAGTTAAACCTTGGTCAACATTTATAACTTAAGATTCTAAAGTGAGAATCACTCACCCAAATTTCATTCCGAGTCATCCGAAAATCAAATTCGTCCATGCACGCAAGTCATAATATACAATATGAAGTTAGTGAACGGAACCTTAAATCTCAAAATGACCGATTAGATCATTACCCTCTTACAACATAAGGTAAACAACAAGAATCACAGACGAGGTACCGCCTCGTACACAACAAGAACCAGAACCGAGGTACCTCATCGTATACAACAAGAATCACAATCGAGGTACCTCCTCGTATTCACATGTTTCAAGTTCAATCACAATCTTTCCTTATATCACCGCGTGAGCTTTACATTTAAACAGTTTTGAAAATATCTTTTTTCGAAATATCTACACGCACTTTATCCCACCTTATGACGCCGCATGGCTTCACGTAATTCCCTTATAAGCAACACGAACATAAGTCCCACCTTATGCCTCCGCATGCATATTAACCCCTATCCTTTTTCTGTTGCATGCACATCAATATCACATCACAATAACAACTCGCACCACAAGTGTCTATATGTCACAACTTGCCAGTAATCAACAATATCAATATTTCCACAACAATACCTCATGGTTCAAACACAATGTGTACAAGTATACTAACAATAACAATGAATGTAAATTTCTCAACAAGGAGGATATTTCAATAACAAACAACTTCGCCTCAACGTGATAATGGCTTTCACAACTTCAACACCGATAGCTCAACAATGAGAGAGATAATTTGTAACCACGATACTAAATAAGAATAACTCACAATGAAATAGATAACATGTAAAAATGATTTCAAATAATGATTATCAACAAAGAAAGAGATAATATGTAGAATTACTTCAAATAATGATAATCTACAATGAAAGAGATAATATGTAACGATCAAATCAAATAATGATAGATCAACAATGGACGAGACATAATGTAATTATGGAATCAAATAATGGTAAATCAACAATGGAAGAGATAACATGTAACAATGAAAGAGGCAACAAGTTCAACTAAAGCATAAGAGCACAATATCAAGTAGGATGTAGAACAAGTATTAACAAAGATATTTAAGGCATGCAAGGATAAACTAACACAAGTAAGACTGGATTGACTATGAGAATTTAGAACATGATATGACAATTCAATTAAATCTTGGAAAGAGTCTAAGTAGTCTAAACTGGTCAAATACCACATATCGATTGTGTAGCCACTCTCCACCTTGCGTACACGACTTTCACATAACATAAATTACACAATCAATCCCAAATCCTAAGGGGTAGTTCTCCCTTACGAAGTTAGGCAAGATACTTACCTCAACTAGACCAACCCAACCTTCGAAAATAGTTTTTCTTCTAAATTTCGCCTCCACACGGCTCAATTCTAACCAAAATTGACTTAATATCATCAAACAATTCAAAGGAATACAAGTACAATAGATAAAACCATGACCTTTACACTTTTTTTAAAAAGTCAACATTAAAATCAATATGTGGATTGCTCGGTCAAAACACGGGTCTAAGGATAGATTCCGAGTACTTATAACCCCATGAATCCATATACATGATTAGTTTCACAATCCGAGTCTAAATCGACTTTCAAAACTCAAATTCTTATTTTTTTAAAAACTTGACAAAGTTTCACAAATTTTCTCTTTTGTTTCACAATCTCTCGCAATAGCAAATCACGGGTCATATTTGCGAACCCTGACAACCTTAAGATAAGTCACAATTGCGACAAAGGCATCGCAATTGCGAACCTGTCAATATCGCAACAAAATGACTGATTGGGTCGTTACAAAATTAATTATTATTTGTCTCAAGAATTTGATTTAAACACAAAAACTCAAACCATTAAACACAAAATATTTGTATTATAGTTAGTCTTAAAACTAACTTTAAACAGAACATCTACTCCAACTATTATGGACAAAAGATCTACCATGACCATTAAATCGAGTACGATACATTTGCAAGCAGCTTCAATAGTTGTCGTTAGGATTACTTTCACCAGATGATCTTCTTATATCCATGGGTGAAATGGAACTGCTAGCCACATCGCTTGGCTACAAAAATAAATCAAAATAAAACATAATTAACGGAAAGTACCTCAACAATATCCTAACTAGTAATCACTTAGCTTCAATCAAGTATCAGTAACTTATCTAAGCCATCCATTAGTCAAGAGAATTATGGCACAAAGTTAGGACACATCGTATATTGTGGTTGAAAATTGAGAAACGAGCTGATAATACAGTGATAAGAAAGTTGATAAAAATTATCAGAAACTCAACTACCACATTGATGAGATAAATGTGATAAGTTCTGAAACATCATCGTCCCACCAACAGCAGGTGGAGAAGGTTGCAGCATACTACATCTAGTTTGGTGATTCTTGTGCAATAGACTTGTACAGCTCCCAGATATAACATATTAGACTTTGAATATGACAAGAAAGAAGAGGTAATCTTTATCCAATGTTATCGTGTTTAGGCCTTGCGATGATACATTGTTATTTTTTTCCCGTAAGTTCACATGTTTAGTCATGATGCATCATGTTTTTATTATAGGAATGAAAGATTCACAATAGAGGGTCTCTACTTGAGGGCTACCATTGTACTAAACTGACTTGTTCAATCATTGACTACTGGAGTGAAGCTAATGGAGATTTAATGACTTAAAGATCATGTGATCCGAATACATAGAAGATGTGTCAAAATCTAGCAACATCATAATCGAGGTAAGATGGAGGATTCTGATGCTTAGTACGTTTATTTGTTAGGTGAGCTATACTTATCATGGCCACTTATGACTATTGGATAAAAGTCTCATATGTTGTTGTACTGTGTATAACATGCATGTTTATTATTATAAGTTCTGAGGGAATTCTCTGAACTACTATATTTTTGGCTATGTGATAAAGAATAATGACTACAAGTTCAGTTTGCAATTTTAATACATTTTAGTTTTTCAGTACTTACGTATTTGTTAATATTCATAGAAAGCATATGTATGTATATCACAGACCCATTCAAAGAAGCAAATTATGTTAGCAGCAGAACCCTACAAAAACTTAGCTTCTGTGGTCGCATAAGAAGAAGAAGGAGGAGGAGGAGCAGCTCAAGAATCTAAAGTTCAAAATTTCAAACCCTCAAATCCACAAAAGGAAATCTAAAGCTCAATACTTTAAATCAAAACCTCATAAAAACTCAACTTTCAGAGATAACAGCAGCAAAGCAGAAGCTTAAAGCGGGGGAAAGAAAAAGCACACTGACAACAAAATGAGAATGCATGTGTAGATATAGGAGAGAAGAAAGTGATAAAAAGAGTCAAACACCACATAGCACAAAAGTTTCTTCTTTCCCAATTCAGATTCACATTTGGACTGATCAATCAGACTTTCAAAATTAAATAAGAAAGTTATAAACTTTTATTACCGTTGAATGAGGAGGAGAAACAAAGATCCCTGCAAATTCTTCAAGTATCCTCCCTTATTTCATTATCATATACGTCTTAAAAGCATTCATCATTTGAGTGTTAATATGTCACGATCCAAAATTCATAAGGTCGTGATGGCGCCGGACACCACTGTCAGGAAAGCCAATCATTAAATAGTTGAGTTAAATTTCCTGTTTTATCATTTTTGAAATCATTACCTTTCACTTTATTACATAATAACTGAATAAAAATCCGCTAAGTAAATACGACAGTTAATATTCCATTTTATTTTAATAAAATACATCCCAAACACATCCCAGAACCCGGTGTCACAAGTGCATGAGCAATTTTTAAGAATTGCACAAATGCTACAAAGCTTGTCCGAAATACAAATTGGACAAGGAATTTAAAATGAAAATAAATACAATACGAGGGAGACTCTGTCAGCTGCGGATCGCCTCCGGATGATGCAGCTCGCCTAAGTCTCCAAACTAGCCACATCGCTATGAAAGTACCCGTGCAATAAAAATGCACAACAAGTATAGCATGAGTACGAAAACAACGTGTACTCAGTAAGTATCCCGCCTAACCTCAGAGAGGTAGTGACGAGAGGTCGAATTAGACACTTGCTAGAAGTCAATTTAGTATAATCAAGTGAGACACTAAGCATGAGTGTCATAGGCAATTTATTAAAATCAGGAATAAATAATATCAACCTCTTCCACATTTAACACTTTAAATCTTCATCATTTCAGTTGACTATTTAAATCATAATCAGGGATAGGAAACATCAGACTTATTTCACATTTTACACATCAATTCTTCTTTTTCTTAACTGGCCATTACTAACTTCCTTAGGCCGATAAACATGTATAAATCACAGGAAATACACAACATTTATCATGCGCAAACAAAGTGCCGAGGGTCGAACGGCGCGGACCAACAATAATAAATTGTGCACTGCCGAGGGTCTAACGGCTCGAACCATAGATGCATCTATCTTCCCCGCACGCGAATCGATCATGCGACGCGGTTATACATAAATACAGGGTTATCCTGCTCGCGAATCATACATGCGAATCAGGCACCCATAGATACACATATTCACACAATAAGTCCACATTTTTATCAAGAAAACAGTTACCCAGGAAAGTGGTAAAATTCTTCTTAAAGGAACACGAAAAATAGCATTTAAATCTTTATTTTGAAACTCATTTTCCAAGTTTAATAATATTCAATAATATAACCTTATCAGGAATACAATTATCCACGGAGGAATCAATTCTCTTTCTAAATGATTAAGAAAGGTACACTCTAGCCTTCTTAGAATTAAATTACCAATTCAATAGCATTATCAGTCAAATATTATTTGCAGGATCTCATGATATTTTATTGACAAGGTCACAAGTATGACAAGTAAAGCATGTTAGTGGGTCCTAGACTACCCGGACATGGCATAGTAGTAGCTATGCACGGACTCTCATCACCTCGTGCGTATGTAGCCCCCCGCAAATAATAGCATGTATTTATTTAGTTCACCTAGGGGGACAATTCTCCCTCACAAAGTTAGAAAGGAGACTTACCTTGCTCCGAAATTCCATAATCGGCTTCCAAGCCCTCCTGACGACTCCAATTGATGCACAACGCCCCAAAACTAACCAAATAACGGGCAAGGCAATGAAAATTCACTCTAATATTTGCAGTAATTCAGATTATATAAACTCTTTTCTCCGCTCAAGGAATTGACCAAAATGCCCTCGGGCCCACGTGCCCGGATTTCAAAATTTCTCGAAGATATACCCTACTCATAGCCTTACTAGCTCAAATATACAATTTACTCTAAATTCCATGCTCAAATTCGTGGTAGAAATCCAAAATACAATTTCTAGGTTTTTCCCCCAAAAAGAAATCCCAATTTTCTACTAATTTCCATGTCTAATTCCATGCATAAACCTTATATTTAACTTAAAAACATGAAGAAATTACTTACCTAGTAATGCATATGAAAATACCTCTTGAAGCTCCTCAAAGTCGTCCAAACCAAAGAAAAATGGGAGAATATGATCCAAGAATCTCGGTTTTAAAATATTCTGCCCAGGCCTATTTTCGCACCTGTGCTCCCGCAGGTGCGCCCAAACTCCCGCACCTGCGGCTTTCTCAGCTCCAGCCCAAAACTCGCACCTGCTCCCCATTGTCCGCATCTGCGCCTTCGCAGGTGCGGAAATTACATCGCACCTGCGCTCCCAGCCAAGCCACCAAAATCTCGCACCTGCGGCTCCGCACCTGCTGCCAAATCTTCGCAGGTGCGGTCACACCAGATGACAGCAACCTCAGCCTTTCTTCAAACTCCAAACTTGATACGTTAACCACCCGGAATCCACCCTCGGCCCCCGGGACCCCGTCCAATTACACCAACCTTCTCCAAATCATAATGCGGACTTGCTCGAGGCCTCAATTCACATCAAACAACATCGAAACCACGGATCGCACTAAAATTCAAACTTTAAGAACTTGAAATTTCAAACTTCCACATCTGATGCCGAAACCTATCAAATCACGTCCGATTGACCCCAAATTTTGCACACAAGTCATATTCGACATTACGGGCTTGATCCAACTTTAGGAATCGCATTCCGACCCCGATATCAAAATTTTCACTTCCGATAGTATTTCTCAAAAACCTTCAAATTTCTATCTTTAGCCAAATGACTTCAAAACGACCTACGGACATCCGAATTCACTTCCGCTCGCACTCCCAACTCCAGAATCACCATACGGAGCTATTCCCAGGCTCGGAATCCAAAACGAACATCAATATCACTGAGATGCACTTCAACCCAGGCTTAGGAAATTTCTTCAAAATGTGACTTCCACAATATACGCTGAAACGCTCCCGGGTTATCCAAAGCCCGATCCGGACATACGCCCAAGTCCGAAATAATCATACGAACCTGCAGGAACCTTCAAATCCTGATTCAGAGGTCGTTTACTCCAAATTCCAATCTTAGTCAATTTCTCCAACTTAAGGCTTCTAAAATGAGAATTTTCTTCCCAATTTGATTCCGAACTTCCCAAATTCAACTCCGACCATGCCCGCGAGTCATAATACCCGAAATGGAGCTGCTCATGACTTCAAACCGCTAAACGATGCGCTAGAGCTCAAAACGACTGGTCGGATCGTTACATTCTCCCCCACTTAAACCGACGTTCGTCCTCGAACGTGCTAAGAACTGCTCTGGAGTTATCTGAAATCACTGTCTAACACCTCGTGCACCTACCCGTGCTACCACAACCCAGCTGAGAACATTAGCTTGACCAAACCTGAAGATTTCTTCTTTTATCCATATAATAAGCTTAGAATCCAGTTCCAACGCCTGAAATTCTCGGCCAGGCCTAGTTCCAATATGTAAACACCGTATCAACTACCACACGATATACCAGAACATGATTGCATACCTTTGCTGAAACAGCGCCATGCACCGCATAACATATCATCTGACCACAATGACACTCCCTGAACCTTAATAGCCAAAATTTCATGACTAGGATGCTCCCAATGCACCTTATGATATATATATATACATCCTGCTATAATGCTGGCGATACCACCATAACGGAGGAGATGTGTAGAAATTCATGATCAACTGCCGAGTTAATAAATCATTGAATATCTCCTCTTGGCTAGAATCATCACCTCATTACAAACCAATAAGGGTAACTGTCCTTCAATGTATTTCACACAATCTTGTCGCACTAGATCCCTGATCCAACAATCTCGTCTCACCCAGTATGAACTGCTCAGACAACAAATCACCCCAGACATGACCAACAGTCTCACATGATACCACATTGCGCCAATAGGCCACAACTCGAACATGATACATAAGAAATGACTCAGGAAGGGACTACTCAACTCACGCAACTAATATGAACTTTCCTCAAAAAATAGGAAGTAAAACATAGAAAATAGATATAGGGGACCGTACTCAACATCGCACTGTTGCGGCGCGCAACACGATCTAGATAACATGCATGTGGCGACGTGCCACCCGATCCACACATAAAATTCACATAAGGAAATATACACGGAGCTGAATTGCTCACTGATACAATTTACTGAATACTGATCACAAGCACGCTAAGTGCATAATACCATCCTGGGGAGACTGATAGAGCCATATGCTACAAAAAAATTAAGCACAAGTGAGGTGCGATATATATATATATACTCTGAAATATCAAGAGCCCTCCTGCTTACATAACATCATTACTACGCCGATCCTTAACACATAGGAATTTCTCAAGCCGTTCCACAACTCACACGGAACAACAGAATATCACATAAGATGAACGAAGACGGAATAACATCTGCTGTTCTAATACCTTTCCATGAAAAGCGCTATACCGAACGAACACGCCTGACTCATACGGAGCCCATAATCATATTTAAATCGATCCACAAACATCGAGTCTACCTTGCTCGCACCGAACTAGGCTAATAGCTTTACCTGGGTCCATATTAACCCACTTCCTCTCATAATACACAAGAACAACCATCATAGCCGGGACAAACACCCCACAATCCACAACTAAATGAATTGAACGCCTTCCAGGCAAAAATTCTCAAATAAGAAATATAGCACTTCCTTATACTTGGTCTAAATCTTCAATCCATTAAGTAACTACATGTCACACTCATACGATCATCCCATGGTCATGCTCCCACGACATTCCACGAGGTAACAAGTCTGCACATCCACCACTGACCACACTAACGCTGCAAAACACATCGAGAACCCATGACCAAGGTACAAATCCTCTTTCACCGAATATCAATCTCAAGTGACACTGAAGATAACACCAGCTTACTCTGGACTATCAAATCACTTTTTCTTGCTCATCCGAGCTCATGAAATCCTTGCTAACACCGAACCGCAATCTTGATTCCTTACTTCCAGTTACACATTGTTTACTGCACCTAACATGCCAATATGAGGTTGCGCAAGAATTCCATCATAACTCCTAAACCACTAATAGGGTGAACACTTCATCATATAGAAACCTTTTACTTACCTCAATTCAAGAGAACCACCACAACACACGAGTGAATTCCCACAATCACAATACATGCAAATCCTTAAGTAGTGGAACCACCATAAACCTTTCGAGATCCGCCTACACCTGACAGGCCATATAACTCGAATGATCCCAAATCAAATCTGTTACGGCGGCCGTCAAACCTCGCACACACTGTGCAAACCACAGGCATAACTCAATCACACTAACGAAACTAATCACGGCCGCACATGTGCCATTTCAACCATGTCTAATCAATCTATCTTATTTTAATCATCTTTAATTGCCTCAGGAATAATAGTAATTTCCTTCAACTCATAGAAACTCAACCCTCACTCATCCCGAGTGACCTTGATTCACGAGACCATGCTGCCTAAATCCCGCAACCCGTCTTATACCCTCCTGATAATCTTTCTACTACCCGGAGTTTACTCCTCTCACTCCCCCAATACTATCCTGCATGCTGAAAATAATATAGAACACTCCAATTATTTTCCCTTTATCGGGAATTATACTGTAAAAGCTCGACTCTTAATCATACTGCTGCCTGAAACCCTTAAACGCCGCATTCTTAACTTTTGAATTCACTAGGACCGCTATTGAGAGTCACCCACTCTGACTGGCCCCGAATACAATCAACTCCAAGGCTCTTCTAGCACATGAACACCATTTTCAATGAAGTACGTGACTGAGTCACTACCCTTACAACTCGGCTATGCATTAAGCATAAATTTTGAATCTTCCAAAGCCTAACCCTGGTCCAATAGGACCAACTTGTGCACATATTTATCAAATCCCATTGCACAATTACCATTCTACTCCTTTCCCTTAGCTGAAATAACTTGCCATCCTACAACCCAACTGCAGGTGGTGGGACTTCCCTACTTTGCCCGAAGCTACTCCTTGCACCACTCTAGGCCCTGTTGAGATCCTTTCTCCTTTGTTAACATGATCTTGCTCAACCAATCCGTCCAATCCTTCCAAATTCTCTTGTCAGCATTCCCTATATACTCAAATTCTCTAGCACCATTCACACATTTTGCCTACTAACGAATAGCCACCAGAATCCCTCGCAGAAACTTGCCAACCACACAACTGCTATCCTACTCACAGGAGATAACCCACCTGTGGGAATCACCAACTGACACCTTCCAATGACGTTGTACTGCACACTCTCTACAACATCAATAACCTATCATGCGATCCAAATCTTCGCACCTGCGCTCCCGCAGGTGCGCCCAAACTCCCGCACCTGCAGCTTCCTCAGCTCCAGCCCAAAACTCGCACCTGCGCCCCATTGTCCGCATCTGCGCCTTCACAGGTGCGGAAATTACATCGCACCTGCGCTCCCAGCCAAGCCACCTCTTGCACCTGCGGCCAAATTCTCGCAGGTGCGGTCACACCAGATGACAACAACCTCAGCCCTTCTTCAAACTCCAAACTTGATCCATTAACCACCCGAAATCCACCCGAGACCCCCGGGACCCCGTCCAATTACACCAACATGTTCCAAAACATAATGCGGACTTGTTTGAGGTCTCAATTCACATCAAACAACATCGAAACCACGGATCGCACTAAAATTCAAACTTTAAGAACTTCAAATTCCAAACTTCCACATTTGATGCCGAAACCTATCAAATCACGTTCGATTAACCCCAAATTTTGCACACAAGTCATATTCAACATTACGGGCCTGCTCCAGCTTCCAGAATCGCATTCCGACCCCGATATCAAAATTTCCACTTCCGGTCGGATTTCTCAAAAACCTTCAAATTTCTATCTTTAGCCAAATGACTTCAAAACGACCTACAGACATCTGAATTCACTTCCGATCGCACTCCCAACTCCAGAATCTCCATACGGAGCTATTCCCAGGCTCAGAATCTAAAACGGACATCAATATCACTGAGATGCGCTTCAACCCAGGCTTAGGAAATTTCTTCAAAATGCTGACTTCCACAATATACCCCGAAACGCTCCCGGGTTATCCAAAGCCCGATCCGGACATACGCCCAAGTCCGAAATCATCATACGAACCTGCAGGAACCTTCAAGTCCTGATTCAGAGGTCTTTTACTCCAAATTCCAATCTTAGTCAATTTCTCCAACTTAAGGCTTTTGAAATGAGAATTTTCCTCCCAATTTGACTCCGAACTTCCCGAAATTCAAATCCGACCATACCCACGAGTCATAATACCTGAAATGGAGCTGCTCATGACTTCAAACCGCTGAACGACGTACTAGAGCTCAAAACGACCGATCGGGTCGTTACATAATATTCATCATTTCTATGTAGTTCTCTTGGATTTGATTGTGAGAATTCAACATTTGATTGTAATTCTATTGGCATTGGGAAGAACATGAACCATTATTATTACTTGAAGCATTCAAATCGCTATAATGAGGTTGTGTTTGTTTAAAGCTCTGCATGGAACAGCTCCTAATCCCAATCACCTTACCGTTCCAGTTCTCTTTTCCCGGCACCTTACCAACAACATCATTTGGCGAAATCTAAGACTCATCCATGGTGCTTTGGCTGAATGCTAGTTCAATATTTTACTAAATACATTGCACACCAAAAGTCAGTGTCCTTGTAACGACCCGACCGGTCATTTGCTTTTTAGAACCCCGTTCCCTTAAATAAGACTCCTTGTATGTGATTTTACTATTTTATGAATTTCGGGGATGGTTAGTTTGAGATTTATAAGGGTTCGGGTTGAAATCAGAACACTTGGTTCCTTAAGTTGACCTTAGAAGGCTAAGTTTGACTTCGGTCAACATTTTCAAAAAAACAACCTCGGAATTGGGATTTGATGGTTCCAATAGGTTCGTACGATGATTTCGGACTTGTTCGTATGCTCGAATCGGGTTTTGGATGACCCGGGAGCGTTTCGGCGCCTAATATTGAAAGTTGGTTCTTTGAAAGTTATTGAATTTCTTAAATTTGGTTTAGAGTAGGTTTTGGTGATATCGATGTCCGAAAAGAATTTCGAGATCGGGAATAGTTCTTTAATGTCATTTAAGACTTGCACGCAAAATTTTGTGTCATTCCGAGTTGATTTGATAGGAATCAGACGAGCGGAAGTCTTTTTAGCATCCGATTCGTAGTTTTTTATGTTATTTCCGTGTTGATCACCCGAGCGAGTTTGTATGAGGTTATTAGACTTGTGTGGATAATTGGTGTGAAGCCCCGAGGGCTTGGGTGAGTTTCAGACATTCGGGAGGATTTGAAAACACTTCAGTATTTCTGGTGTTTATTGTTGGTGCAACAGGTCTCGAAAATGCGAGAAATTGTTCGCCTTTGCGAGCCTCGCATTTGTGAGAAGAGATTCGCAATTGAGAAGAAGCTCAACCTAGGGTAGTGTTCGCATTTGCGACACCTAAGCCGCATTTCTGACCTCAGCAGTGTTCGCATTTGCGACATTTTCGTCGCATTTGTGACCTCAGCAGCTGAAGCCCAGGGTTCGCATTTGTGATAGATTTGTCGCATTTGTGACCTTCGCATTTGCGAACCCGGTGTCGCAAATGTGATTTCAAAGGCCTGTACCCAGCTCATTTAATGTAGTACTTAGACCATTTATCTCATTTATACACAATATGAGTTAAATACATAGATTATGGGTAGATTAACATGTACCAATTTCTGAAATCAAGGGTTTAGATGAAAACCTAGGTTTTGGGTAAAATTGGGATTTGACCACGAAAATGGTTATGAAATTTGATGAAAACATATATTTTAATTCATGGGGTTATGGATAATAACTTTTTGCGATAATTTTTGGAATCCGGGCATGTGGGCCTGGGGATGTATTTTAAGAATCTTACAATTTAGGGTTGGGTGACCTCTTAAATAGTTGGAATACGAACTTTTGAGTATGTATTGATTAGTTTATATACTATTTGATTAGTTTTGGGTAGATTCGGAACCGAATTGAGGTTGTGAGCACATTCTTGGACCGAGAAGTAGGCCTTGAGACGAGGTAAGTCTCTTTTCTAACCTTGTAAGGGGGAATTAACCCCATAGGTGAACTTAAATCAATATGTACTTCCAATTGTGGGGGCTACGTATGCACGATGTGAAGAGAGTTCGTGCATAGCTACTATTCATGCTTATGTCCGGGTTGATTTAGGCTTACACCATGTTTCGTTGATACCATTGCTTGTTTATGCTTACTAATTATTGGATTAAAGCGGAATTTGAATATTTTAAAGTTCCAAGTTGAATTTCTTATTTTAAAAGGAATTGAGAAATATTGCAATAAATTGAGAAAAATCTATGTTCAACCGCTTCGCAAATATATTCCGCGAGTGGGGTAAATTTCCACTACTCTCATGGGATCAGACCATTCGCCTCAGCAAGATTTATTGATATATTATGTGGTTCGGGTCGTTCGACCCTCTGCAGTGCAAAAATATATTATTATGAATATTTGGATCGTGTCGTACGTCCTTGGCATAACTCGTGCGTAAAGATATTGGAACCTATTTTTATATTTAATATTGTTTCACGGACTTGAAAGTCTAAAGGAATAGATGAGGGAAATGATTTGGTTCTTACTTGAAATGAAGGATTGTTTGCTTATTTCTTGATTTGAGCTCTATTATCATTGTATATTTCATGCTAATTAGAAGTTCATATTATTATGTTTCTAGCCCTAGTAGGTGTCGAAGTCGACCCCTCGTCACTACTTCTTCGAGATTAGACTAGATACTTACTGGTTACATGTTGTTTATTTACTCACTCTACAATTCTGCACTTAAATGTGCAGGATCTGAGGCAGGTGCACCTGGATATCAGTCTGGCGTGCACGCTTGATTTACACTTCGAGACTTAACGGTGAGCTGCTTCTCGAGCCGTCATGCAATAGCTGGAGTCTTCCTTTTGTTATATTTTCTGTCTATTTCCTTTCAGATAGTAGACTAGTATTCTTTTATATATTCTACTAGAATGCTCATATACTTGTGCTACCAGGTCTAGGCACACACTAGTAGACCTATGATTTTGGATTTATTTTCATGATTACGGTTTGCACTCAGTTTCTTTCATTTAATTATTTTACATCTGTAAATTCCTAAATCTTTTAACAATGAGGAATGATATTCCCTTAGCAAACCTATTAAAATTGGAAACCACTAGATTGATCGGTGTTGTCTTGCCTAACAACGGTGTTGGGCGCCATCACGGACTATAATAGAATTGGGTCGTGACAACATGGTATCAGAGCACTAGGTTCACGTAGGTCTCACAGGTTATGGGCAGGCCTAATAGAGTCTTGCGGATCGGTGCGGAGACGTCCGTACTTATCTTCGAGAGGCTACAGGGTGTTAGGAAACTACTTTTTATTCATATTCTATTGTGCAGTTGATGATGTACTAAGTTTCTTCTCTTACTCTCGCAGATGGTGAGAACACGCATGGTAGATGTTTCGGACCTGAGAGGAGCTGCTCCCCCTGTTGCGAGAGGCCGAGGCAGAGGTCGGAGAGGGTACCTGCCCGAGGTAGGGGACGAGGACGTCCCAGATTTTCCCCAGTTGTACCACCAGCAGATCCAGTGGAGGATTTCATTGTTGAGGAGCAGGGCGAGGTGCCCGCAGCAGAGCCAGCGCTGGTAGATTTCATGTCCGCACCAGGATTTCAGGAGGTCATGGGCCGTATGTTGTGGTTCATGGATTCTATGACCCAGGCTGGTTTATTTCCAGCAGACCCAGCCACATCTCAGGAGGCAAGGGGAGCACAGACTCCTACTTCTTAGGCTCCTGGGCATGCATCTACAGTATATCAGACCCAGGTCACACTACCCCTGGGTGGGACCCAGCCAGTTGCAACGGCTATACCTGAGCCTAGACCAGATACGAAGGTGAGCCGCAGAAGCTTTTGGACATATGTACTAGGCTACATCCTCCTGTATTTGGGGGTGAGCGACATGAGGATCCCCGGGACTTCATTGATAGGTGCAGGGATAGATTGCACAAAATGAGCATATTGGATTCTCACGGGGTGGATTTCACTACCTTTCAGTTGGAGAGCACGTAGGTGGTGGAAGTCTTATCTTCTTGGCAGACCAGCAGATTCTCCTCCTATGACTAGGGACCAGTTCACACGCCTATTCCTGGACAGGTATATTTCACCCTCCCAGAGGGAAGAGTTACGGTGTCAATTTGAGCAGCTCGAGCAGGGTCAGATGTCAGTGACTGACTATGAGGCGAGATTCTCTAAGTTGTCTCGCCATGCACTTATGATACATCCTAATGACATAGAGAGAGTGCGGAGGTTTGTTGCGGGGTTGCACTCTAGTATTCAGGCTAGTATGGCTGGGGAGGTTGAGATAGGGACTCCCTATCAGTTAGTAGTAGAGATTGATCAAAGGATTGAGGGTTACCGTCAGAGGGGTAGAGAGTAGATGCAGCGGGACAAGCAGTGTCATATTTTTGGAGATTTTAGAGGTGCCCTAGTTGGGGGCAGAGGTCATTTTGGGAGGGGTCAGCCTAGCAGGCCCCCATAGTTAGCACTGCCACCTCCTCGGGTGTTCCAGCACGGCTCTACTTCAGTGCTATGCCAGAGAGTTCTTACCGCCTGCCAGCTATTCAGGGTTCTTCTAATGGGTACTCCGGTCATCAGGGTTCTTCTAGTGCTTATTTTAGTGCCATGCCAAAGAGTTCATATCGCCCACCCACTCTTCAGGGTTCTTCCGGTGTGTATTCAGGCCATCAGGGTCAGACTTCAAGGCTGCAATCCACCGCTATGGGAGGTTATTATGAGTGCGGGGATCCTAGTCACATGAAGAGATATTTCCCCAGACTTCGGGGCAAGTCAGTGCAGAGGGTCAGCAGCCCATGATTACAGCTCCAGTAACAGCACCAGCCGTACGGCCGACTAGAGGCGGAGGGCAGGTGGGTAGTGGTCATCCTAGAGGTAAAGGTCAGGCAGGCGGGGGCCAGCCAGGTGGCGCTCCAGTCAGATTCTATGCTTTTCCGGCCAGAGCATATGTAGTGGCCTCAGATGTCGTGATCAAATGTATTATTTGTGTTTGCTGTAGGCATGCTTCAGTATTATATGATCTAGGATCTACCTATTCATATGTTTCATATTTGTTTGCTCATTTTCTGGATATTCCTCGTGAGTCCTTGGGTACTTTTGTCTATGTTTCCACTCCGGTGGGTGATTCTATTGTTGTGGATCGGATCTATTGGTCCTGTATGGTCATATTCTATGGATACGAGACTAGAGAGGATCTTCTGTTGCTTGATATGACCGACTTTGAGGTCATCATGGGCATGGACTAGCTATCTCCATATCACGTCATCCTTGATTGCCATGCCAAGACTGTTTTTTTAACAATGCCATAGTTGTCGAGGTTGGAGTGGAAGGGTTCATCTGTCAGTACATCTAGTCGGGTCATCTCTTTTCTGAAGGCTCGACATATGGTCGAGAAAGGTTGTTTGTCTTATCTAGCTTATGATCAGTATACTACCACAGAGACTCCGGCGATTGATTTAATACCAGTAGTCCAGGAGTTCAATGATGTGTTTTCTTCTGACCTTCCAGGCATGCCACCAGATCGTGACATTAATTTCTTTATTGATTTGGCTCCAGGTACCCAGCCTATATCTATCCCGTTGTACCGTATGGCTCTGAAAGAGTTAAAAGAGTTGAAGAAGCAGCTTGAAGAGTTGCTAGCAAAGAGGTTCGTCAGACCAAGTGTGTCACATTGGGGCGCACCAGTGTTATTTATAAAGAAAAAGATGGGATTATGCGGATGTGCATTGATTACCGTCAGTTGAACAAATTTACCGTTAAGAACAAGTACCCGTTGCCGCGTATTGATGATTTATTTGACTAGTTGCAGGCTGTTAGGGTGTTCTCTAAGATCTACTTGAGATCAGGGTACCATCAATTGAAGATTTGGGACTCAGATGTTCCGAAGACTGCTTTCTGTACTAGATATGGCCATTATGAGTTTTCGGTATGTCCTTCGGCTTGACTAACACCCCAGTAGCGTTTATGGATTTGATGAACATGGTATTCAGGCCATATATCAATTCGTTTGTCATTTTCTACATTGATGACATTTTGATTTACTCTCGTAACATGGAGGGGCATGAGCAGCATTTGAGAGTGGTGCTTCAGACTTTACGGGAATAGAAGTTATATGCTAAGTTCTACAAGAGTGAGTTTAGGTTATATTCGGTGGCATTCTTGGGGCATGTGGTATCAGGCGAGGGTATTAAGGTGGATCCCAAAGAGATTGAGGTAGTTCAGAGTTGGCCTCGTCCTATTTCGGCGGATGAGATCAGGAGCTTCTTGGTGTTAGCAGGTTATTATCGCCAGTTCGTGGAGGACTTCTCATCTATAGCAGCACCTTTTACTAGATTGACCCTGAAGGGTGCTCAATTTCGTTGGTCCAATAATTGTGAGGCGAGCTTCTAGAAGCTCGAGACAGCTTTGACCATAGCACCAGTCATTGTGTTGCCTTCCGGTTCGGGGATGTATACTGTGTATTGCGACGCCTCACGCATTGGCTTGGGTTGTGTATTGATGCAGGAAGGGAGAGTTATTATTGCATATGCTTCACGTCAGTTGAAACCCCATGAGAAGAATTATCATGTGCATGATTTGGAGTTAACCGTGATTGTTCATGCTCTTAAGATCTGGAGGCATTATCTTTATGGGGTGTCATGTGTGGCTTACACTGGTCATCGCAGATTGCAACATTTGTTCAAGAAAAGGGATCTCAATTTGAGGCAGCGTAGGTGGCTTGAGCTATGAAGGACTATGACATCACCATCCTTTATCATTCGGGCAACGCGAATGTGGTCGCGGATGCCTTGAGAAGAAAGGCAGAGAGTATGGGTAGCTTGGCATTTATTTCAGCGGAGGAGAGACCACTAGCCTTGGACATTCAGTCCTTGGCTAACAGACTTGTGAGGTTGGATATTTCAGAGCCCAGCTGAGTTCTTGCTTGCTTCGTTGCCCAGTCCTCACTATTGGAGCATATCAAGGCTCGACAGTTTGATGATCCACACCTATTGGTACTCACTGAAACGGTACTACAAGGTAGTGCCAAGGAAGTTTCTATCGGTGAGGATGGTGTTCTGCAACTCCAGGGTCATCTATGTGTTCTGAATGTCGATGTCTTGAGGGAGAGGATTCTAGAGGACGCGAACACTTCTCGATATTCCATTCACCCAGGTTCCACGAAGATGTATCGCCACCTGAGGCAGCATTATTGGTGGCGGCGGATGAAGAAAGACATAGTTGAGTATGTAGCCAGATGCCTAAATTGCCAGCAGGTTAAGTATGAGCACCAGAGGCCAGGAGTCCTACTCCAGTAGATGACTATACCTGAGTATAAGTGGGAGCGAATCACTATGGACTTCGTAGTTGGGTTGCCGTGGACTTTGCGGAAGTTTAATGCAGTTTGGGTCATTGTAGAATGATTGACCAAGTCGGCAGACTTCATTCTTGTGACAACTACGTATACTTCGGAATGATTGGCCTAGATTTATTCAGGAGATAGTTCAGCTGCATGGTGTGCCTGTTTCCATCATATCAGACAGAGGTCCTCAGTTTACTTTGCATTTTTGGAGAGCCGTACAGAGTGAGTTGGGGACCCGTGTAGAGCTCAGCACTGCATTTCATCCTCAGACCGATGGGCAGTCAGAGCGGACAATTCAGATATTGGAGGACATGCTCAGTGCATGTGTGATTGACTTTGGAGAGCAGTGGGATCGATTCTTGCCTTTGGCCGAGTTTGTTTACAACAACAGTTACCAGTCCAGCATCGAGATGGCTCCATTCGAGGCCTTACATGGTTGGTGGTGTCGTTCTCCCATTGGGTAGTTTGAGCCCAGCAAGGCTAGGTTGTATGGTACTGATTTTGTGAAGGATGTCTTGGAAAAGGTAAATTGATTTAGGAGCGACTTCTCATAGCACAGTCCCAACAGAAGAGTTACGCGGATCAAAAGGCGCGTGACATATCATTTATGGTGGGCAAGAATGTTTCTTGAAAGTCTTGCCGATTAAGGGAATCATGAGGTTCGGGAAGAAGGGCAAGTTGAGCCCAAGGTTTATAGGCCCATTTGAGGTGTTGAGGCGAGTTGGGAAGTTGATTATGAGCTTGCTTTGCCTCCTAGCCTATCGAGAGTTCATTCGGTCTTCCACGTGTCTATGCTCCGGAGGTATCACCCCGACTTGTCACATGTGTTATACCGCAGCACGATTCAGTTAGACAAGAGTCTGGGTTATGAAGAGGAGCCAGTTGCCATTGTTAATAGGTAGGATCACCAGTTGAGGTCCAAGAGGATTTCCGCGGTAAAGGTTCAGTGGAGGGGCCAACCAATCGAGGAGGCGACTGGGAGTCCGAGGAGTACATGCAGAGCCGATACCCACACTTATTCAGCACCCCAAGTATGATTCTAGACTCGTTCGAGGACGAACCTTTGTTTAAGAGGTGGAGAATGTAATGACCCGACCGGTTGTTTTGTTTTCTAGAACCCCGGTCCCATAAATAAGACTCCACGTATGTGCTTTTACTGTTTTATGACTTGCGGGGATGGTTAGTTTGAGATTTGGAAGGGTTCGGGTTGAAATCGGAAAACTTGGTTCCTTAAGTTGGCCTTAGAAGGTTAAGTTTGACTTCAGTCAACTTTTTGAGTAAACAACCTCGGAATTGGGATTTTGCGGTTCCAATAGGTTCGTATGATGATTTTAGACTTGGTCGTATGCTCGAATCGGGTTTTGGATGACCCGGGAGCGTTTCGGCGCCTAATATTGAAAGTTGGTTCTTTGAAAGTTATTGAATTTCTTAAATTTGGTTTAGAGTAGGTTTTGGTGATATCGATGTCCGAAAATAATTTCGAGACCGGGAATAGTTCTTTAATGTCATTTAAGACTTGAACGCAAAATTTTGTGTCATTCTGAGTTGATTTGATAGGAATCAGACGAGCGGAAGTCTTTTTAGAAGTTTTTGAGTTCATGAGTCAATCCATGCGTTTTGGCGTTCGATTCGTAGTTTTTTAGGTTATTTCCAAGTTTTGATCACTCAAGAGAGTTTGTATGAGGTTACTAGACTTGTATGGGTAATTGGTGTGGAGCCCCGAGGGCTCGGGTAATTTTTAGACGTTTGGGAGGAATTGTGTTGCATGTCTTGCATATGCAAGAAATTATTCGCATTTGCGAGAAGAGCTTCACAATTGCGAAGAAGCTCGACCTGGGGCAATGTTCGCATTTGCGACAACTGAGCCGCATTTACGACCTCAGCAGTGTTCGCATTTGCGATATTTTTATCACATTTGAAACCTCAGAGGCTGAAGCCCAGGGTTTGAATTTGTGATGACCCAAAAGGTCATCCCGTATATTTCTAGCTAATTCTATGTTCCGAGGTCGTGAAAACCTCCTTCTATCTCACCTCGATTTACGTGCGCAGCCCGGGCGTGTAGCCGGGAAGCCTTTAGGTGAAAAACTCATAAATGATAATTTTTGTGTTAGAAATTTGAAAAAAGTTGACTTCGGTCAACATTTTAGGTAAACGGACCTGGACCCGTGATTTGACGGTCCCGGAGGATCCGTAGGAAAATATGGGACTTGGGTGTATGCCCAGAATCGAATTTCGAGGTCCCAAGTCCGAGAAATGAATCTTTAAAGAAAATTGTTTTCTGAAAATATAAAGGTTTTTGAAAATGAAATTTTAGGTGAAACCTGTGGTATCGGGTCCGTATCTTGGTTCCGGAGCCCGGAACAGGTTCAATATGTTTTATATGTGTTATCTGTGAAATTTGGAAATAAACGGACTTGGTTTGACGTGATTCGGGCCAAAAATGCAAAATTTGATGTTTAAAGAAGTTTTGAGGGATTTCATTGATTCTTGGTTTGATTCTCGTTTTAGTGTTATTTTATGTGTTTTGAAACCTCGAGCGAGTCCGTGTTAGGTTATATGACTTGTGTGTGTGGTTAGACGGGGTTCCGGGGGCCTCGGGTGTGTTTCGGATAGGTTCCGGGTCCATTTTCCCTATTTTGAACTGTTGAAAACTGTCATCTGGTTTCCTTCTATGCGATTGCATAGAAGGATCCGCGATCGCATAGAGTGTCTAACTCGCCCAGTAATTTCCTTCACTGCAATCGCAATAGTTTGTACGATATCGCAGAATCCAACTTACTCCTTATACGCGATCGCATAAGCTATTACGCGATCGCGTAGAGCATTTTAAGCAAGCTTCATTTTCCTTCTACGCGATACGCCTCGATCCCCGCGATCGCGCCTCGATCCCCGCGATCACAATTCACAAAACACCTGGGCAGAATATAAGTTTGCAAAATCGGGGGTTTCACCATTTTAAAACATATTTTGACTTCTAGAACTCGGTTTTGGGCGATTCCTTGAGGGTTTTTCACACAAATTGAATGGGTAAATGTTCTTCCACTAGAATTAAATATATTTCATGAATTAGTTCTTGTTTTTATCATTTAAATTGTGTTTTGGGTTGAGGGGATTGTGGGATTTGAAAGAAAACTTCAAAAATGAAAATTCGTGATTTGAATGACCAAATGTCATCAGAATTGGATAAATTTAGTATGGGTGAACTCGTATCGGAATGGGTAATCGGAATTTGTAAAATTTATCGGGTTCCGAGGTGCGGGCCCGGGGGTCGACTTTTGGGTCGATTTTTATAATTATTTAAAGATTGAAACTTTATTATTCGGAATAATACCTTATACTTTTTATATGTATTTTGAAGTTGTTTTAGTTGATTTTGAGCCGTCCGGAGGCCTTCCCGCCCGGGAAGTCTAATTTTGACTACCGGGTTGTCGTCTTTGAGGTAAGTATCTTGCCTAACCTTGTGTGGGGAAACTACCCCTTAGGATTGAGTCTTCTTTGTTGTTTGTAGTCTGTGTATGCGAGGTGACGAGTGCGTACTCGGACTTATTTGTTAATAGACTGGACTTCTAAGGTTCGTAGGTTCTTATGTTACCGTGTATGAATTGTAATTGGTACATTTGAGTCCTCGGTGGTTAATTTCATCCTTTCCTGCTTAAATTAGAATTACTTGCTTTTGGATTCCTTCGTTGGCTATTTGATCTTAATTGACTTAACCGAATAATTTACCATTCTTATCTTCATGCTATATTTGCTTCCTAAAACTGCCAAATTGACTATATTAGTGTTATCTAGCTTTATAGTTGGTTAGCTGTAGTTAGAACATCTGTTCGTTGGAGTCAAGCATGCCCGTGAGTCTTACATTGTGATTTATATGACTTTTCCCTTATGTGCTACTTGGGTCTAGTTGAAAAATATTTATGTTGTTGGTGTTTTCTTGATGTTACCTATTACTGGGCCTTTATTTGAGCTGAGTTTTATTCCGTAAATTTAATCGTTTAGGCGAGATTGGTTATAGTTATTTCCCTTGCCAGGATAATCTTGTTATCATTGTTGACTCCCTTGTCGGGATGGTATGATTTCTATTATTGTTTGTGCGGTTAATGATATTGATCGCGTTGTTGACTCCCTTGCGTTGTGATTTATGGCTCTTATTGCTGACTTTCCTTGCCAAACTATTGTTTTTATTATTGTTTGGGTGAGGAAGAGTGTAAAGAACGAAGGGTGATGCCGTGTATTCATTTCATTCATTGCATTGTGAGGAAGTGAGTAAAAGCACGAAGGGTGATGCCGTGCCATGATTTATATTACTTTCATTTACACATTGCATTGTGAGGAAGAGAGTAAAAGCACGAAGGGTGATGCCGTCACATGATTTATATTGCCTTCATTTACACATTGCATTGTGAGGAAGAGAGTAAAAGCACGAAGGGTGATGCCGTGCCATGATCTTTACAATTAAAAGCATGAAGCAACATGTCGTGCCCTTTCATTTATTTATTGCATTGAGAGGATGAGAGTAAAAGCACGAAGGGTGATGCCGTGCACTTATCTTTGCATTATTGTTTCCATTGTTCTGTTTGATAATTAGTATACTTGTTTTGGTGAAGATGAGAGTAAAGCACGAAGGGTGATGCCGTGTATTCATTTCATTCATTGAATTGTGAGGAAGAGAGTAAAAGCACGAAGGGTGATGCCGTGCACTTGTCTTTGCATTTCGCTTCCATGTTCCTATTGAATTTTACTGCATATGCTTAAGAGTTAATATTCTGTTGTTTTGATTCGGATATTCATACTGATATCTTACTACATTCATTCACAATACTTGATGCTCCTCCTGCATTGCATGGCAAGTTTTGAGTTACGGGCTGAGTTCTGATAGGTTTACCTTGAGGAGATTATGATTTTGAGATTTTACTGAGGAGTTTTATTGAAAAAGCAATGGTTTCGAAATGATTATGTTTGAATGACTTTTACATTGAAGGTATATTTGAAAAGCACTAGTCTTTCCTAAAATGATATTTGGAAGTCATTTATTGGGAAAGTATCTTTGGGAAGTTTCGTATTTTGAAAGAAGTTATGTTTCACGTGATTCTCTCTATTAAATACACTTATATCTACTTTTGGAGAAAGTATGTTTTCAAAGAAAACTCTTCCATACTAAAATGATTTTAATTGCAAAAGTTTTTCATATGAACTGTTGTTTAAAGATTCCCATCAGTTTATGGATTTTAATGTCTAAGGCCCGATGTGAACAAACCGACGTAGAGTTGAGTTATTGGTGTTCTTTATTATATTGTGTTTCCTCTCGGCATGACTTGTTTGTTGTCCATCTTTCTAGGTATTTTTGTGCTAATATCCTTCCGTTGTATATTGTCATTGTTGTAAATTATTCTGTGAAGTCTTGGATAGATGTAACGTTCGGTATGTTTTTATATTCATGTTATTTATTTTGTAGACCAGTGGGGTCTGGACTAGTCCTCGTCACTACTCCGCGAAGGTTAGTCTTGATACTTACTGGGCACCGTTGTGTGTGCAGATCCAGGTATATAGTGTAGTAATTGTATGGATGGTTGCCGAGGAGACTCAAGGTACCTGCTGCTGCGTTCGCAGGCATCGGAGTCAGCTTCTTTGTATTTGTTATTCATACACTGTTGTATCTATTTCCAAACAGTTGTACTTAGAAGTTGTAGAAGATTCGTAGAGCTTATGACTTGTACTACCGGTTTTGGGAAAGTTTATACATTCTGTTGAGATTCTATATCAAGACTATTAGTTTTCCTTTATTTATTGTTGTTATTCAGTAACTGCTACGCTTACCTAGTCCCTAAGACTAGGTTCCATCACGAAACCCAACGGAGGAAATTTTGGATAATGACAAGTTGGTATCAGAGCTCTAGGTTCATAGGTGCTATGAGTCATAAGCGGGTTTGGTAGAGTCTTGCGGATCGGTACGGAGACGTCTGTACTTATATTCTAGAGGCTACGGAACTAGTAAGAAAACTCACTTCCTTCATTCCTATCGTGCGAGTTTATTGATCTTGAAGTTTGAAATTATCGTTCCATTCTCTCACTGATGGTGAGGACACGGCGGTTCGTGATGATGTTACCATGGAGCAAGTGTCGCAAGGGTCAGAGACAGAGGCCAACGAGGAGCACGTGCCTCATTTAAGATTCCTACCAGAGCAGCCGTTGAGGAGTCGCCAATAGTTCTAGTTGGGGAACAGGTACTGGGGATGCCTGTTGCTACCCCGGACTTCAGGAGACCTGAGCGCAGATTTGAGTATAAGTGGTACATTGACTCAAGTAGGGTTGATTCTAGTGCACCGGTTGCTTCACAGATCAGGGGAGGAGTACATACTCCCACCTTCTACACTCCAGAGCAGCGAGATCACATTGGTCAGGTACCCGTTGTCATGACAGCACGACATGTTGTTTCAATCTAGCCTGTGGTTAGGACAGTAGACTCAGAGGAAGAATACCTTGGACTTGAGAGGTACAGAAAGTATCACCCTTCTATATTTCAGTGGATTGGTGGCAGATGGTGCCTAGGGTTTTCGGGAGGAGTGTCACTATATTCTTCGCGCTTCGGGTATTGTGGAGACGAGCGGGTTTATTTTTGTCATGTCTCAGGTTCAGAGTAACGGGTGGATCAGTAGTGACGGCATATGAGTTGGGGTCACCTGGCCGAGTTAGCTTCACTAGCATGGATTCAGTTTTCGGAGATGCTTTGAGGGAGGTTGCACCTCAGTTCCTTCGGGATGTACGGCGCGCTGAGTTTGAGCAGTTGCGTGAGGGAGTTGTGTCACTATTGGAGCATGCCGTTAGATTCAGTGAGTTGGCCAAACATGCACTTCGCTTGGTTGCTTCAGTTAGGAGATGAGTCCGTAGAGTCATTTGGGAGATTCCGGCATGATATTCGATTCAGCAGGACTCGAGAGTTAGAGTAGGATGCCTCGTTTCAGCAGGTAGTAAGGATCGCTCGCTGGTTAGGGAGCATGTGGGGCCGGGAGCGAGAGGCCAGCCGAGATCAGGGAGAGAGGGTTCAGGGAGGCAAGGATGCCTCGTAGACCGGAGGAATCTACTGGTCCTTATTATGGAGGAAAGGTACGGCACGATAGAGGTTTTGGGGGTCAACCAATTCAGTTGCATTACCAGCTTCGCATGGGGGATTTCAGGTACTCATGGGTCTCAGGGGGTTCGTATTGTGTGTTTTGCCACAGCCTCGACGGCAGCGAGATTGTTTTCAGTGTGGAGATATTAGCCACAGGGTGAGAGATTGTCCCTGGATTCAGGTAGGTGTGGGGTAGCAGGGAATTCAGGTGAGTAGAGGGCGCCTAAGAGGGGGAGGCCCGACCCGTTGATGTGTTGCATATAGTGGGCCGGAGGCTGATGTGCCAGATATTATCACATGTATGTTTTGATGTGTTACAGGGGGCACCGATTGTATTTCATTATAGCTCTACTTGTCGGTACGAGTTCCCTTATTTGTTGTTTCATTTATGAGTGAGTTCCATGTTTTGCACTCTATTTTGTGTTTACTCCTGTTGGGAGATTCTATGAGTAGTAGCCCGTGTCTATCGTTGTTTTATTCATTCTTGATAATAGTGACACTAGCAGTAAGTCCTCGTTGTTCTTCGTGGTAAGCTTTATGTGATTTTCCTGAGTATTTTGTTTACGAGTTGTGGATTGATACCCCATCGAGATGTGAGATCAGCTAGCGTTATGATTTTATCAGCTGAGATGAATTAGTGGAGGAATTTCAATTGGTATGATATATTTTCGGTATGTGATTCAGAGTTAAGGACGAGGTCCTCGTGATAATTGTTATTCGATATGTTTGGACCGGGCTGAGTACCGCAGTGGAAATTTTATCAGGATGGTATCCTTGTGATTTGTTCATATGCTTTCCTTATTCCTTGTTATATTGCTTTTGGTAAGTCGGTATTAATAGAGAGGTGTGCCTATGGGCTTGTTTGACAGTTCCTTTATATGTTTCTATTTTCATATTCAGTCATTTCGTTATCTGTTTCTTTAGTTTAGTTTGCGGGATGTGTGCCGGCGGTGTCAGTTGTGGCTGGTGACTCGGATGTTTACTAATGAAGTATTTGTGTTCATTGCATCGTTATCAGTGTTGTGGGGTTTGGAAAATAGAGTTCTTTCAGATGTGGGGCTAATTGCCAATGTCGAGTTGGTTTCGGGCAGCTATTGTGATCAAAAGTGTTATATGAGCCTATGTGTGATGTACTATGTTGTGTGGTCATGCCTTGTGGGTGTAGTCATGAGTTGATGCAGCTGATTGAGGCTAATGCCGGATATGGATTTAGAATCGGGTCTTTAGTAAATGAGTAGAGGGTGAGAAGTAAAGGTATGAGGCTTATCATTGGTGATGTGAAGGCTATATTGCGGTTGTGATTGTATCATCGGGCTTATGTAGGTTGGGGTACGTGGGATCACCCGCGGGTGTGTGTTGGAATTGTGCAATCAGTGATTGGATGAGTTCAAAGTGAATCTTAGCACGTTCGAGGACGAACGTTTGTTTAAGAGGGGGAGGATGTGATGACCCAAAAGGTTATCCCGTATATTTCTAGCTAATTCTATGTTCCGAGGTCGTGAAAACCTCCTTCTATCTCACCTCAATTTGCGTGCGCAGCCCGGGGGCATGTAGCCAGGAAGCCTTTAGGTGAAAAACTGATAAAATGATAATTTTTGTGTTAGAAATTTGAATAAAGTTGACTTCGGTGAACATTTTTGGTAAACGGACCCGGACCCGTAATTTGACGGTCCCCGAGGGTCCGTAGGAAAATATGGGACTTGGACGTATGCCCGGAATCGAATTCCGAGGTCCCAAGTCCGAGAAATGAATTTTTAAAGAAAATTGTTTTCTGAAAAATATAAAGGTTTTTAAAAATGAAATTTGAGGTGAAACCTGTGGTATCGGGCCCGTATCTTGGTTCTGGAGCCCGGAACAGGTTCAATATGTTTTATATGTGTTATCTGTGAAATTTGGATATAAATGGACTTGGTTTGACGTGATTCGAGCCAAAAATGCAAAATTTGATGTTTAAAGAAGTTTTAAGGGATTTCATTGATTCTTGGTTTGATTCGACATTTTAGTGTTATTTTATGTGTTTGGAAACCTCGAGCGAGTCCGTGTTAGGTTATTTTACTCCTTATCCGCGATCGCGTAGAGCATTTTAAGCCAGCTTCATTTTCCTTCTACGCAATCGCGCCTCGATCCCCGCGATCGCGATTCACAAAACACCTGGGAAGAATATAAGTTTGCAAAATCGGGAGTTTCACCATTTTAAAACATATTTTGACTTCTAGAACTCGGGTTTGGGCGATTCCTTGAGGGTATTTCACACAAATCGAATGGGTAAGTGTTTTTCCGCTAGAATTAAATATATTTCATGAATTAGTTCTTGTTTTTATCATTTAAATTGTGCTTTGGGTTGAGGGGATTGTGGGTTTTGAAAGAAAACTTCAAATATTCATGATTTGAATGACCAAATGTCATCGGAATTGGATAAATTTAGTATGGGTGAACTCGTATCTGAATGGGTAATTGGAATTTGTAAACTTTGTCGGGTTCCGAGGTACGGGCCCGGGGGTCGACTTTTGGGTCGATTTTTATAATTTTGTAAAGATTGAAACTTTATTATTCGCAATAATTCCTTATACTTTTTATATGTATTTTGAAGTTTTTTTAGTTGATTTTGAGCCGTCTGGAGGCCTTCACGCCCTAAAAGTCTAATTTTGAATACCGGGTTGTCGTCTTTGAGGTAAGTATCTTGCCTAACCTTGTGTGGGGAAACTACCCCTTAGGATTGAGTCATCTTTGTTGTTTATAGTCCGTGTATGCGAGGTGACGAGTGCGTACTCGGACTTATTTGCTAATAGACTGGCCTTCTAGGGTTCGTAAGTTCTTATGTTAACGTGTATGAATTGTAATTGGTACATTTGAGTCCTTGGTGGTTAATTTCATCCTTTCCTGCTTAAATTAGAATTACTTGCTTTTGGATTCCTTCGTTGGCTATTTGATCTTAATTGACTTAACCGAATAATTTACCATTCTTATCTTCATGCTATATTTGCTTCCTAAAACTGCCAAATTGACTATATTAGTGTTATCTAGCTTTATAGTTGGTTAGCTGTAGTTAGAACATCCGTTCGTTGGAGTCAAGCATGCCCGTGAGTCTTACATTGTGATTTATATGACTTTTCCCTTATGTGCTACTTGGGTCTAGTTGAAAAATATTTATGTTGTTGGTGTTTTATTGATGTTACCTATTACTGGGCCTTTATTTGAGCTGAGTTTTATTCCGTAAATTTAATCGTTTAGGCGAGATTGGTTATAGTTATTTCCCTTGGAAGGATAATGTTGTTATCATTGTTGACTCCTTTGCCGGGATGGTATGATTTCTATTATTGTTTGTGCGGTTAATGATATTGATTGCGTTGTTGACTCCCTTGCCGGGAAGTTATGATTTATGGCTCTTATTGCTGACTTTCCTTGCCAAATTATTGTTTTTATTATTGTTTGGGTGAGGAAGAGTGTAAAGCACGAAGGGTGATGCCGTGTTGTTCTGTTTGATAATTACTATACTTGTTTTGGTGAGGATGATAGTAAAGCACGAAGGGTGATGGCGTGTATTCATTTCATTCATTTCATTGTGAGGAAGAGAATAAAAGCACGAAGGGTGATGCCGTGCACTTGTCTTTGCATTTCGCTTCCGTGTTCCTGTTGAATTTTACTACATATGCTTAAGAGTTAACATTCCATTATTTTTATTCGGATATTCATACTGATCTATAACAACATTCATTGACAAGACTTGATATTCCTCCTGCATTGCATGGCAAGTTTTGAGTTACAGATTGAGTTCTGATAGGTTTACCTTGAGGAGATTATGATTTTGAGATTTTACTGAGGAGTTTTATTGAAAAAGCAATGGTTTCGAAATGATTATGTTTGAATGACTTTTACATCGAAGGTATATTTGAAAATCACTAGTCTTTCCTAAAATGATATTTGGAAGTCACTTATTGGGAAAGTATCTTTGGGAAGTTTCGTATTTTGAAAGAAGCTATGTTTCACGTGATTCTCTCTATTAAGTACACTTATATCTACTTTTGGAGAAAGTATGTTTTCAAAGGAAACTCTTCCATACTAAAATGATTTTTATTGCAAAAGTTTTTCATAAGAACTGTTGTTTAAAGATTCCCATCAGTTTGTGAATTTTAATGGCTAAGGCCCGATGTGAACAAACCGACGTAGAGTTGAGTTATTGGTGTTCTTTATTGTATTGTGTTTCCTCTCGGCATGACTTGTTTGTTGTCCATCTTTCTGGGTATTTTTGTGCTGTTTCGTGATTGATTTCTGTAATTTCCTTCCGCTTTATATTGTCATTGTTGTAAATTATTCTGTGAAGTCTTGGATAGATGTAACGTTCGGTATGTTTCTATATTCATGTTATTTATTTTGTAGACCAGTGGTGTCTGGACTAGTCCTCGTCACTACTCCACCGAGGTTAGTCTTGATACTTACTGGGCACCGCTGTGGTGTGCTCATACTACACTTCTGCACATTTTTGTGTGCAGATCCAGGTATATATTGTAGTAGTTGTGTGGATGGTTGCCGAGGAGACTCAAGGTAACCTGTTGTTGCGCTCGCAGGCGTTGGAGTCACCTTCTATGTATTTATTATTCATACACTGTTGTATCTATTTCCAAACAGTTGTACTTAGAAGTTGTAGAAAATTCGTAGAGCTTATGACTTGTACTGCCGGTTTTGGGAAAGTTTGTACATTCTGTTGAGATTCTATATCAAGACTATTAGTTTTCCTTTATTTATTGTTGTTATTCAGTAACTGCTAGGTTTACCTAGTCCCTAAGACTAGGTGCCATCACGAAACCCCAACGGAGGAAATTTGGGTTCGTGACAGAATTTGCGATAGATTTGTCGCATTTGTGACCTTCACATTTGCAAACCCGGTGTCGCAAATGCGACATCAGAGGCCTGTACCCAGCTCATTTAATGTGGGACTTAGACCATTTATCTCATTTGATGTGGGACTTGGAAATGATTTGGTTCTTACTTGAAATGAAGGATTGTTTAGTTATTTCTTGCTTTGAGCTCTGTTATCATTGTACATTTCATGCTTAATTAGAACTTCATATTATTATGTTTCTAGCCCATAGTAAGTGTCGAAGCCAACCACTCGTCACTACTTCTTCGAGGTTAGACTAGATACTTACTGGGTACATGTTGTTTATGTACTCACGCTGCACTTATGCACTTAAATGTGCAGAATCTGAGGCAGGTGCATCTGGATACCAGTCTGGCGCGCATGCTTGATTTATACTTTGAGACTTCACTGTGAGCTGCTTCCCGAGTTGTCCTGCAGCAGCTGGAGTCTTCCTTTTGTTATATTTTCTGTCTATTTCCTTTCAGACAGTAGACTAGTATTCTTTTGTATATTCTACTAGAATACTCATATACTTGTGACACTAGGTCCTTGCACACACTAGTAGACCTATGGTTTTGGATTTATTTTCATGATTACGGTTTGCACTTAGTTGCTTTCGTTTAACTATTTTATATTTGTAAATTCCTAAATCCTTTAACAATGAGGAATGTTATTCACTTCGCAAACTTATTAAAACAAGGAACCACTAGATTGATCGGTGTTGCCTTTCCTAACAACGGTGTTGGATGCCATCACAGTCTATAATTAAATTGGGTCGTGACAGTCCTAGCTTCAATCAGTGATTGACAAGTTATTAAAAAAGTAAAATAAGAGAAGAAAAATATCTTTTACTTTTTTAGCAATTACAATAGCAAATTTATCATACTTACCAGCTTCTCACGACTAAACTCTTAAATTAGCAATAAAATATAAAGTTATGCTTGATTGGCAAGTTTTCTAAACTAACTTGGACCTCATAAATTGCAGTTATAAAAGTGAATGAATAGTGGACAAACTTCTAGCAGGAAATAGAAGTATTATTGTGGGAGAAAGAGTAATTACATTGAGACCTAATCAACTCAGTTTACCAGATCCAAAAAATTACATAGAAAAGGAATTTACAAATAAAATATGTTTGGCAATCTGAGAATAATTAAATACTCAACAACGAAGCCACCTAAAATATACTAAGACTAAGGTGGTAAAGAAACCATGACTTAACTTTCTGCAAATAAGCCATACCTTTTAATTTATCTATCAAATGATAAATTAAAGGGTGAAAACCAAGTAGGAGAAAAAAAGAGTTAATCAAGCTTAAGTCAAGAACTCAATATAACGCCTATAATCTACTGCATATCATCAGTCGCTTATCAAGAAATCATAGAGAAGACATATACACCCACATATTGCTTGTTACAACATATTTTAGAACCAATCACTGATTACTAGGTACTAAACGATTACAAATTTGATGGAAGAAATTAAAAACTTATACATATCTCTTTTTCCGCCTCATTAACATATGATCCATCTTCATTCCTATGTATAGCGAGATAAAGTTTTCCTCGTTCAGGATTTTGTCCAATCTCAGCGATCTATAAATGAAATAGTTAAAGTTGCATTAACCTAACTAACTAAGAATAGTTGCTAGTTTAATTAAAGTATTCAAAATGAGTTAATATCATTTCAGCTCTTCTTCTGGAGTTAGGTTTGGAGTCACCGATATGTGAAGTAATTTGTTTCTTCCGAATTTCAGCATTTCTTTTACAAGTTTCCTTCTAAAAAGATACCTAGAAGAGTTACACATACTTGCCTATTGTATACTTGTAAAACCATAATATATGTTTAACGAAAGAACAAAGGCACAGACGATGCCAAGAGAAGGAAGAAAGTTTTAACAAAAACAAACCAATATATTATACTTTGGAGATCAAGAAAATTTTAAGCCTAGAAACTATCAAGCTTACAACAGCATGCCAAGATTTATCAGTTCCTACTTGATTTATAAACACGCTAGAATAATTTTCATGAGAGTCACAAGCTCAATTCTATAAATTTAGGTGACTCATTTTCTCCCAGAACCCTTCTTCAATATTCATGTAAATGGAAGAAGCTGAGAAAAGTATTATTTAAATGGAGTAGAAATACCTTCGGAGACATATTCAGACAAATAGATACTCCGGAAGAGTGTAACGACCCGATCAGTCGTTTTGTATAATTGCGTCCCGTTTTCTTTTTTATGCTTCACACGTGTCTGTTTATGCTTTTATAACTTGCGGGATTGGTTAGATTCGTTCCGAAAGGCTTTCGGGTTGATTTAAACCCGTGATTCTTGGCTTAGAAGTTTAAATTTGAAAATGTTGACCAAACTTTGATTTTTGGAAAACGACCCTGGAACTGTATTTTTAAGGATACGACAGCTTCTTATCGTGATTTCAGACTTGGGCATATGCCCGGTATTGATTTTGGAAGCCGTAGGTTGATTTGTGTTGATTTGCAGAAATTTGGCAATTTAAAGTTGAAAAGTTTGGTCATAGGTTGACTTTTGACTATCGAGCTCGGGATTTAGTTTTGGGACTTGGAATAGGTCTGTTATGGTATTATAGAACTTGTCTCCAAAATCTGGTGACGTTTGGAGTTGATTTGATAGGATTAGGACGCTTAGTTGGAATTCTAGAAGTTCTTGAAAATTACTTTGAAATTCCTACATTTTAGAGTTCAATTCGTAGTTTTAGATGTTATTTTTATGTTATGATCGTGCTAGTGAGTTCGTATGATATTTTTAGACTTGTGTGGATGTTTGGTTTTGGATCCCCAAGGGCTCGGGTGAGTTTCAGACGCTTAGCGGGGCGTTGAAAGAGTTAAATTGCTGGGTTTTTTGCACATGTGCCTCTGATCTCGCATTTGCGAGTTTTTGGATCGCAATTGCGAAGTTAGGCCAAGTCTTTTCGGTTTTGCATTTGCGAACCCAGTGCTCACATTTAAGATAGGTACCTGGGGGAGAGTTGGTTCGCATTTGCAATCTCCACGGTCACATTTGTGGAGGTTCAAGGTTCGCAATTGCGAACTTTTCATCGCAATTGTGATGACAGCAGATATGGAAGGTCTTTCCTTTTGCGAGTGATTCTTCGTATTTGCGACATCTCCGACTGGACAAATAGCCGAGGAACGGGATTTTTGAACTCATCCTCTCTTTTTTGACCCCTAGACTCGGTAGGAGGCGATTTGGGGGCAGTACTCTTCGTAAGTGATTCTAATCTATTTCTAATCATATTCCATAAATATGTCTTAGATTTTAACATCAAAATCATGTGAATCAAAGTGGAAATTATAGTTTTTCAAAAATAAGAAATTGAGTTTTAAGAGTCGATTTGGACTCAGATTTTGAAACTAATAACATATATGGACTAGTGGGATCATGGGTAGACGGAATCTACCATTGGACCCGGGTTTTGACCAGGCGGTCTCGGATTGAGTTTTACAGACGTTTTGGGAAACGTATTAAGATTTTAACATTATCTATTGCAATTGAATTTTCTACCGTTGTTTGATGATATTGAGTCGATTTTGGTTATATTTGAGCCGTGTGAAGGCGGATTTTAAGGGAAAAACTTTTTCTGAGTATTGAAGTGGCCTAGTTGAGGTAAGTGTCTTGCTTAACTTCGTGTGGGGAAACTACCCTTAGGATTGGTAGTTTTTGATTCAATTGTGTTAAATAAAATCCGTGTATGCAAGGTGACGAGTTGGTACACTGGATGTACGTGATATTTGACCAGTTTAGGCTACTTAGACTATTTCCATGCTTTAATTAAAATGCCATATCATGTTCTAAATTCTCATAGTCAATTTATCCTTAATTGTGTTAGACTATCCTTACATGCCTTAGTTTACTTGTTTAATAGTTGTTCAACATATTACTTGCTAAATTGCTCACATGCTTTAGTTGAACTTGTTGCCCCTTTTATTATTACATGCTATATCTTCGTTGTTAATTATCGTTGTTTGAATCTCATTCCTTATTGATTTTCGTGACTTGAAATAATTATTCATGTTATCCCTTTACTTGTTTATTTCCATTATTTGAGACTCATTATTGAATATTATCTCTTTAATTATGAGTTAATCTTATCTAATATTGTGGTTATACATTATTTCTCTCATTGTTGAGTTATTTGGTGTTGAAGTTTTGAATGTCGTTAATACGTTGAGGCGATGTTGGTTATTGTTGAAACATCTAACTTCTTGAGCATTTTTCATCCAATGTTGTTGATATTCTTGTATACGTTTATGGTGGAGTCATGGGCTATTGTTGTGGATACATTGATATTATTGTCATTGGCAAGTTGTGATATATGTGCACTTGTGGTGTGAATTGTAATTGTGATATAATATTGACGCGATTGCGGCAGTATAAGGCTTGGGGTTTATGTGCATGCGGATGTATAAAGTGGGACTTATGTGTGTGTTGCTTATAGGGGAACTACGTGAAGCCACGCGGTGTTATAAGGTGGGCTAAAGTGTGTATAGCTATTTCGGGGAAACTGTTTTCAAAACCTATTTTCAAACATAAGGCTCGCGCGGCTGTATAAGGAAATATAGTGATTGAAATTGAGAAATGTGTATACGAGGCGGTACCTCGGTTGTGATTATTGGTTATATGAAGTGGTACCTCGATTTTGATTTCATCATACACGAGGTGGTACCTCGATGTGATTCTTGCTATTTATTTCATGTACAAAGTGTTTAGGCGGGGAATATATCTTGTTGTTTTATTTTTTATTGTTCTATCAATTGTTGTCCGTACATGATCATTGTTAGCCCCTTTAGTTGCTTCTTTTATGTTATTTCTATTTTTGATTTCTGGTACTAGTTCATGTTATTGTCTTATTTCGTATTAGTTGTTTCTTCACTTTCTATTACATATTTCTATTACATTTTCATACTGTCTATTTATATCCTAGTATATGTCTTGACTTGACCTCGTCACTACTCTACTCAGGTTAGGCTTGATACTTAATGGGTACCATTATGGTATACTCATACTATGCTTCTGCACATTTGTTTTGTGCAGATCAAGGTAAGTCTGCTCGTGTCGGTCGTTAGAGGTTGTTGTAGCTGCTGCTTGGGAGACTTCATGGTATACCTGCTCCACTTCTGCAGGCTTCGGAGTCACCTTCCCTGTTGTACTTCCTGTTGTATTTCTTGCAGACAGTGATGTATTAGATATTCTAGAATTATTATATAGAGCTTATGACTCAGTTCCACCGGTTTTGGGGTGTGTATTGTGAGATTCTGTTTTTGGAAGGTTTTTATCCATTATTCAATTGTTTTCAGTAACTTGTTAATTATATCTGTTCAGTTATTATTATTTATTAGGCTTACCAAGTTGTAGAGATAATGTACTATCACGACATCCTATTGAGGGAAATTGGGATCGTGACAAAGAGATGGACAAAATTCATGAGCAAGAATTCGAAGAAAATCCTACATGAGAAAATAGAGAAACGTTACAAAAAGTTCAAGTTGAGCTGACTAAATTTTATGTTGTTGAGGAACAATTCTAGAAACAAAAATCTGGGATGCAATGGTTCAAGAATAGAGATAGAAATACAAAAAAAATTCATGCTCATGTGCAAGGAAAAAGAATGAAGCTACAGTTGACTAGAATTCAAAATAAAAATGGAGTATAGCTAGAAAGAGAAGAAGATATAGCAACGGAAGCTATTAATTTCTTCTAGCATCAGTTTATCACAGAACCTGAAGCTACTGATTTCGAATTGCTAGACCCAAACATGAACTCGGAGGAGCAGAACAAAGAGATTCAGAATTTTCTAGAAGAGAAAGAAATTAAAGAAGTTGTTTTTGAGTTAGATGCTAATAGTGAATGGGGACCTAGTAGATATACCAGGAAGTTCTTTCATGTAGCATGGGATATCATTGCTAAGGATATCATTACTTTGATTTAGTGTTTCTTCTGTGAACATGAACTACTCAGGTATATTAGTTGTACTAATCGAGTGTTATTACCCAAGAAGAAGGAGGTGGTTACTTGTTCATACCTAAAACCAATCAGCCTGAGTAATTTCATCAGTAAAGTATTTTTCAGAATCATACATGAAAGACTTGTGAAGCTACTTCCTCAATTGATATATTTCCGGCAGACATGCTTTGTGAAAGGTAGAAGTATAGTGGAAAATATCTTACTAGTTCATGAAATTGTACAGGAAATAAGAATTGGGTAAGCCTGCAACACAGTTATTAAACTGGACATGGCAAAGGCTTACGATAGTATATCTTGGCTGTTTTTAACAAAAGTGCTCAAGAAAATGGGTTTTGGAGAAACGCTAAAAGATATGGTCTATAGAATCATCTCAAAAAACTGGTATTCTATTATGATAAATGGACAGGCAAAGGATTTCTATTACGGCCCGATCGGTGATTGTGTGTAATTGCGCCCCTTACCCCTTTTATTGCTTCACATTTGTATGTTTATATCTTTATGACCCTTGAATCTAGACTTAGAAGTTTAAATTTGAAAATCTTGACCAAACTTTGACTTTTGTGAATACGATCCTGGAATTGTGTTTTTATGACTTCGATAGCTTCGTATCGTGGTTTCGGACTTGGGCTTATCCCCGAAAATAATTTTTGAAGTCCATAGGTTGATTTGCCGAAATTTGACAATTTAAAGTTGAAAAGTTTGACTGTAGGTTGACTTTTAACTATCGAGCTCAAAATTTGATTTTTAGACTTGGAATAGGTCTGTTATGGCATTTAGAACTTGTCTGCAGAAGTTGGCGTTGTTAGGAGTTGATTTGATAGGACTCGGACGCTTAGCTGAATTTTAGATGTTCTTGAAAATCTCTTTGAAAACCATGTGTTTTTTAGTTCAATTCATAGTTTTATATGTTATTTATGTGTTTTGATCGCGTGAGCGAATTTGTATATTATTTTTAGACTTGTGTGGATGTTTGGTTTCGTCCTTGATGGCTCAGTTGAGTTTCGAACATTTAGCGGAGTGTTATTAGAAATCAAAGTTACAGGTTTTTCTGCACAGGACTGAGATCTCACATTTACGAGGTCTGAGTTCGCATTTGAGAAGGTAGGCCAAATCTGTTGGGTTCGCAGTTATGAATCCAGTGCTCGCATTTGTGAAGTAAATCTGGGGAGAGCTTGTTCGCATTTTCGATCAACATAGTCGCATTTACGGAGGTCCATGGTTCGCAATTGCGATGAAAACATAGACGGAAGGTTCCTCGCATTTTCGAGTGATTCTTCGCAATTGCGAACCCCAGGTCGCAAATGTGACATCTACGACTGGACAAATAGCTGAGGGACGAGTTTTTTGAGTTCATTCTCTTATTTTTTAACCCTAGACTCGGCAAGAGGCAATTTGAAGAGGGTATTTTCACCTATAAACCTTGGGTAAGTGATTCTAATACATTACTAATCATATTCCATCAACATATCTTACATTTTAATATCAAAATCATGTGAATCAAAGTAGAAATTGGTGAAACTTTGCTAAGTTCTTGAAAAATAAGAATTTGCATTTTGAAAGTCAATTTGGACTCGAATTTTGAAACTAATCACATATATAATTTTGTGGGGTCATGGGTAGACGGAATCTACCATTGGACCCGGGTTTTGACCAGGTGAGCCCCGAGTTGACTTTTGGTGACTTTTTGGGAAAAAGTGTAAAAATCTTAACTTTATCTATTGTAATTGAATTTCCTAGCATTGTTTGATCATATTGAGTCGATTTTGATTAGATTTGTGCCGTGCGAAAGTGTATTTTAAGGAAAAAGCTATTTCCGAGTGTTGAATTGGCCTACTTAAGTTAAGTGTCTTGCCTAACTTCGTGTGGGGGAACTACCTCTTAGGATTTGTATTGTTTAATTCAATTGTGCTAAGTGAAATCCGTGTACGCAAGGTGACGAGTGGGTTCAAGGGTTGTACATGGTATTTGGCCGCTTTAGGCTACTTAGACTATTTCCATGCTTTAATCGAAATGCCATATTATGTTCTAAATTCTGATAGTCAAATTATCCTTAATTGTGTTAAAATATCCTTAAATGAATTAGTTGACTTATTTAGCATTTGTTCTACATCCTACTTGCTAAATTTGCTCACATGCTTTAGTTGAACTTGTTGTCCCCTTTATTGTTACAGGTTATCTTTTCATTGTTAATTATCATTGTATAAATTAATTGTTAGTGTTACCCATTACTTGTTGACTTCCATTATTTGGGATTCATTGTTGAATATTATTTCCTTTATTGTGAGTTAGTCTTACGTAATATCGTGGTTATATATTATTTTCTCATTGTTGAGTTATTAGGTGTTGAAGTTGTAAAAGTTGTTAATACGTTGAGGCGATGTTGGTTATTGTGGAAACATCTCTCTCATAGAACATTTTCCATCCACTATTATTGTTGATATTCTTATATACGTTGTATTGGAGCCATGGGATATTGTTGTGGAAACATTGATATTGTTGTGTTGGCAAGTTCTGATACGTGGGCACTTGTGGTGCGAGTTGTTATTGTGATATGATATTGATGTGCATGCAGCGATATAAGGCTTGGGTTGATGGACATGCGACAGCATAAGGTGGGACTTAGGTGCGTGATTGCTTGTGGGGGAACTACGTGAAACCACACGGTGTCATAAGGTGGGATAAAGTGTGTGTAGCTATTTCAGGGGAAAAAAACTATTTTCAAAACCCATTTTCAAATGTAAGGCTCACGCAGCGATATAAGGAAATATTGTGATTGAAATTGAGAAATGTGAATACGAAGCAGTACCTCGGTTGTGATTCTTGATTATACAAGGCAGTACCTCGGTTTGATTTCATTATACACTAGGCGGTACCTCATTGTGTTTATTGCTGTTGGTTTCATGTTGCAAGTTGTCGTGGAAGAAATATTTCTTGTTGCTTCATTCTTTATTATTCTAGCAGTTGTAGTCCGTACATGATCATTGTATCACTTTAGTTGCTTTTTTATGATATTCCTATTGTTAACTTCTGGTACTAGTTCTTGCTATTATCTTGTTCCATATCAGTTATTCTTCACTTTCCTTTACTTACTCGTATTACATTTTTACACTGTCCATTTCATATCCTAGTAGATGTCTTGACCTAGCCTCGTCACTACTCTATTGAGGTTAGGCTTGATACTTACTGGGTACTTTTGTGGTGTACTCATATTATGCTTCTTCACATCTTTTTGTGCAGATCCAGGTACGTCTGCTCATGCCGATCGATAGAGATTTCCTGCTAACTGCTTTTACCGAAAACTTCACCACTATGCTTGCTCAACGTCCGCTGGCCTCGGAGTCATCTTCCCTTATTTTCATCACTGTTGTATTTCCTTTCAGATAATGATGTAGCAGTACTCTAGTTGAATCTTATAGAGCTTATGACTCAAATCCACCGGTTTTGGAGTGTGTATTTGTGAGATTCTGTCTTCAGAAGGTTTTATCTATTATTCAGTTATTTTCAGTAACTTGTTATTATATATATGTTCAGTTGTTGTTATTTGTTAGGTTACCTAGTCATAGATACTAGGTGCCATCACGACATCCTTTGGAGGAAAATTGGGGTCGTGACAAGTTGATATCAGAGCTCTAGGCTCATAGGTGTCACGAGTCATAAGCAGGTTTAGTAGAGTCTTGAGGATCAGCACGGAGATGTCTGTACTTATCTTCGATAGGATACCGAACTTTTAGGAAAACTTTACTTCTTTGATTCTGCATCGTGCGAAGTGGTGGGTTTTGAAAACTAAATTTTTGACTTTCTATCCTCTCACAGATGGTGAGGACACGCAACGCGGGATTCGACGATCAAACACCCGCGCCCCCTGCTAGAGCCGCGAGAGGCTGGGCCCTGGGCAGAGGCCGAGGACGCCACATGGTGCAGCTACAGCACATGCTGGAGCTATGAAAGATAAGCTACCAGTAGCTCCAGTGGGGGTCAGACACTCGAGGCGCCTATTGCCACCCCATCACTTCAAGAAACCCTTGCACAGTTCCTGAGCATGTTCAGTACCTTAGATCAGGCGGCGTTGATCCGACTTGAACAAGCCACATCTCAGGACGGGGAAGGAGCACAGACTCCTACGGCCTGTACCCCAGAGCAGCGAGTCCAGGTTGATCAGGTCCTAGAGGTTATACCGGTGTAGACTATTCCTCCGGTTCAGCTCGTGGTTAGAGCAGCAGCATCTGAGGAGGAACAGCTTAGGCTCGAGAGGTTCAAGAAGCACCACCCTCCTACATTCAGTGGTTTGGCTTTAGAGGAAGCACATGGTTTTCTTGATGAGTGTAACCATATTCTCCGCACTATGGGAATTGTGGAGACGAGTGGGTTTGTTTTCTGCATTCCAGCTAAAGGGAACGGCATATCAGTGGTGGCGGGCGTACGAGGTGGGTAGTCCAGCCGAGGCATCTTCACTTATATAGGATAAATTTTTAGATTTTTTCTTGAGAAAGTTTTTCCTCAGGCACTTCGGAATGCTTGGCGCGTGGAGTTTGAGCGGTTGCACCAGGGTACTATGTCTGTGTCGGAGTATGTTGTTCGATCCAGTGATTTGTCCAGGCGTGCACCAACCTTGGTTGCTACGATTAGAGAGCGAGTATGTCAATTCTTCAAGGGTTTCAACCAGAGTATTAGATTCGGCATGGCTAGGGAATTCGAGTTAGACACCCTGTATCAGTAGGTGGTTGAGATTTTACGGACGTTGGAGGGTATGCGAGACCGTGATAGAGATGATAGGGATGCCAAGAGGACTTGTGGCACATGAGGGGTTTAGTGGTGGTCACGTCGTAGCTACAGATCGTCATTGTAGGGGCTATGTGAGCCGTCAAGTTCATTCCGCACTTCCAGCTTCTAGTGGTGCTCCAGTTGTATCGAGGTCCCAGGTTGCACACTTTGCTCATCCACTTTCTAGTGCACCTCCTGCGCGGGATGCCTTCAGTGGTCAGTCCAGCCGACCAAGCCCGAGCCAGTCCCAGCTGCCACACCCACCGAGAGCTTGTTTTGAATGTAGTGATACCCTCCACATGGTCAAAGACTGTCCCAGACTCAGTAGGGATGCACCTTCCCACACTACTCAGGCTCCACGGATTCAGTCAAGTCCACAGACTTCTCAGGGCATGATTGCTGCCACAGTTGCCGCTCCACCCGCTCAGCTAGATAGGGGTGGGGGGAAGGGCGGGTAAAGGTCACCCTAGAGGGGGAGGCCAAGCCATATTTTATGCTCTTTCGAGTAGGACAAACGCAGTTGCTTCAGACTCAGTCATTACAAGTATGGTTCCGATTTGACCTAGAGATGCGTCAGTCTTATTTTATCAGGGATCCACGTATTCATATGTTTCATCTTACTTTTACCCCTATTTGGATGTGTCTTGTGATTCCTTGAGTTCTCTTGCTTATGTATCTACACCTGTGGGAGATTCTATTATTGTGGACCATGTGCATCGGTTGTGTCTAGTTGCTATTGGTGGTTTTGATGCCAGAGTTGATCTGTTGTTACTTAGTATGGTAGAGTTTGATGTTATCTTGGGCATGGACTGGTTGTTTCCCTATCACATTCTTCTTGATTCTCATGCGACGCTGGCTATGCTAGGTTTACCACGGTTAGAATGGAGAGGTGCATTAGATTATGTTACTAGTAGGGTTATATCATTTCTAAAGGCTCGGTGGATGGTAGAGAAGGGGAGTAATGCTTATCTAGCCTTTGTGCGGGATGTCAGTGCTGATACTCCTACGTTGAGTCAGTTTCGGTAGTGAGAGACTTTCCAAACGTATTTCTAGCAGATCTTCCAGGCATGCCGCCCAACAAGGATATCAATTTCGGTATTGACTTGTTTCCAGGCACTCAGCCCATTTCTATTCCACCATATCATATGGCCCCAGCAGAGCTGAAGGAGTTAGAGGAGCTGTTACAAGAGTTTCTTGATAAGGGATTCATTCGGCCTAGTGTGTCACAATGGGGTGCTCCACTCCTATTTGTGAAGAAGAAGGATGGATCTATGCGCATGTGTATTGATTATCGTTAGTTGAACAAGGTTACAGTGAAGAACAAGCATACATTTCCACACATTGATGACCTCTTTGATTAGCTACAGGGTGCCAAAGTGTTCTCCAAGATTTATTTGCGGTTAGGTTATCATCAGTTGAAGATTCGGGATCTGGATATTCCGAAGACTGCCTTTAGGACTCGATATGGTCACTACGAGTTCCTTGTAATGTCATTTGGGCTGACCAACACCCCAGCAACATTTTTTCACCTGATGAATAGTGTATTCCACCTTATCTCGATTCATTCATCATTGTGTTTATTGGCGACATCTTGGTATACTCCCGCAGTCCGGAAGATCATGAGCAGCATTTGAGGATAGTGCTCCTAACCTTGAAAGAGAAGAAGTTATATGCAAAGTTTTCAAAGTGTGAATTATGGCTTGGTTCGGTGGCATTTTTAGGTCATGTGGTGTCAAGTGAGGGGATCAAGGTAGATCCGATGGAGATTGAGGCGGCGCAGAGTTGGCCCAGACTTTATTCAGCTACTGAGATCTGGAGTTTCCTTGGTTTGGCCGTGTATTATCATCATTTCATAGAGGGTTTCTAATATATTGCTACACCTATGACCAACCCAGAAGGGTTCTCCTTTACGATGGACCGAGGAGTGTGAGGCGAGCTTTCAAAAGCTCAAGACTTCTTTGACCACAACCCCAATATTGGTATTGCCTACTGGATCGGGGTCTTATACAGTGTGTTGTAATGCATTACGTGTTGTCCTTAGCCCGGTGTTTATTCAAGATGGTAGGGTGATTTCCTACGTGTCTCGGCAGTTGAAGACTCGTGAGAAGAATTTTCCAGTCCACGATTTGGAAATGGTAGTCATTGTTCATGCATTGAAGATCTGGCGGCATTATTTGTAAGGTGTTCCTTGTGAGGTCTTTACCGACCACCGAAGTTTACAACATTTGTTCAAATAGAAGGATCTTAACTTGCAGCAGCGGAGGTGGTTAGAGTTACTTAAGGACTATGATATCACCATTCTATAGCATCCCGGGAGGGCCAATATGGTGGTTGATGCCTAGAGTCGAAAGGCGGAGAGTTTGGATAGTTTAGCATATCTACCGGTAGTAGAGAGGCCATTAGCATTGGAGGTTCAGGCCTTAGCCAACCAGTTTGTTAGATTGGATGTTTCAGAGCCCAGTCGAGTTCTTGCATGCATGGTTTCCCGTCTTCTCTATATGACAGTATCAGAGAGCGTCAGTATGACGACCCCCATCTTCTTGTCCGCAGGGATACGGTTCAGCATGGCGATGCCAAGGAGGTTACTGTTGGGGATGACGGTGTGTTACCGATGCAGGGCCAGTTATGTACGCCCAATGTGGATGGTTTGTGTGATTTTATTCTTCAAGAGGCCCACAGTTCGCGGTACTCCATTCATCCGGGTGCCGCTAAGATGTATCAGGACTTGAGGCAACACTATTGGTGGAGAAGGATGAAGAAGGACATAGTGGAGTATGTATCTTGGTGCCTAAATTTTTAGTAGGTAAAGTATGAGCATCAGCGGCCGGGTGGCTTGCTTCAGCGGCTTGAGATTCCTAAGTGGAAATGGGAGCGCGTCACCATGGACTTCGTTGTTGGGCTCCCATAGACTTAGAGGAAGTTTGATGAAGTATGGGTGATTGTGGACAGGTTGACCAAGTCGGCACATTTCATTCTGGTAGTGACTACCTATTCTTCAAGGCAGTTGGCCCAGGTTTATATCCGCGAGATTGTCCGACTTCATGGAGTACCGGTATCTATCATCTATGACCGGGGTATACAGTTCACCTCGAATTTTTGGAAGGTTGTATAGCGGTGAGATAGGCACACGGGTTGATTTGGCTACAGCATTTCATCCTCAGACGGACCGACAGTCTGAGCGCACTATTCAGGTATTGGAGGATATGCTTCGTGCATATGTTATGGATTTCGTAGGCGCTTGGTATCAGTTCTTGCCACTTGCAGAGCTTGTCTAGATGGCTCTGTATGAGGCTCTATATGGGAGAAGGTGTCATTCTCCAGTTGGGTGGTTTGAGACGGGAGAGGATAAGTTATTAGGCATGGATCTGGTTCGAGATGCTTTGGAGAAGGTCAAGATGATCCACGATCGGCTTCGTACAACCCAATTGAGACAGAAGATCTATGAGGATCTGAAGGTTCGCTATGTTTCATTCATGGTTGGAGAGTGAGTATTGCTCCGGGTTTCACCCATGAAGGGTGTGATGAGGTTCGGGAAGAAGGCCAAGTTGAGCCCTAGGTATATCAGACCTTTTGAGATCCTTCAGAGGATTAGAGAGGTGGCCTACAAGCTTTCCTCCACGTAGTTTATCTGCGGTTCATCCAGTGTTCCATGTTTCTATGCTCCGGAAGTATTATGGTGATCCGTCTCATGTTCTAGACTTCAGCACAATCCAGTTGGACGAGGATTTGACTTACAATGAGGAGCATGTGGCTATATTGGACCGGCAGGTCTGGAAGTTGAGATCAAAGGATATTGCTTCAGTGAAGGTTCAATGGAGGGTTCATTTGGTCGAAAAGGCAACCTGGGAGACCGAGCACGACATGTGGAGTCGTTATAACCATTTATTCACCACTTCAGGTACGTCCTTATGCACGTTTGAGGACGAACGTTTGTTTTAAGAGAGGGAGAATGTAACGACCTGATCGGTCATTTTGTGTAATTGCGCGCCCTTACCCATTTTTTTCACACTTGTGTCTTTATGTCTTTATGACTTTCGGGGTTGATGAGTTTCATTTCGGGAAGATTACGGGTTGATTTGGACCCTTGATTCTAAACTTAGAAGTTTAAATTTAAAAATATTAAACAAACTTTGACTTTTGTGAAAACGACCCTGAAACGGTGCTTTTATGACTTCAATAGATTCGTATCATGATTTCGTACTTGGGCGTACGCTCAGAATTCATTTTGGAAGCCCGTAGGCCAATTTGTGTTGATTTGCCAAAATTTGGCAATTTAAAGTGAAAAAGTTTGACCGTAGGTTGACTTTTAGCTGTCGAGCTTGGAATTTAATTTTGGGACTTGGAATAGGTCTATCATGGCATTTAGAACTTGTCTGCAAAATTTGGCGTCGTTCGGAGTTGATTTGTAGGATTCAGAAGCTTAGTTGAAATTTTAAAATTTCTTGAAAATCTCTTTGAAAATCATGCATTTTTTAGGTCAATTCATAGTTTTGGATGTTATTTTTGTGTTTTGATCGCGCGAGAGAGTTTGTATGATGTTTTAGACTTGTGTGGATGTTTGGTTTGGGCCCCGAGGGCTCGGGTGAGTTTCGGATGCTTAGTGGAGTGTTCATGGAAATCAAAGTTGCTGGTTTTTCTGCACAGGCCTCAGAACTCGCATTTGCGAGGTCTGAGTTCGCATTTGCGAAGGTAGGACAAGTTTTTTGGGCTCGCATTTTCGAACCCAGTGTTCGCATTTGCGAAGTGCACCTTGGGAGAGCTTATTCTCATTTGCGATCACCATGGTCGCATTTGTGGAGGTCCATGGTTCACAATTGCGAACTATTCATCGCAACTGTGATGACAACAGAGATTGAAGGGTACTTGCATTCGTGAGTGATTCTTCACATTCGCGGGATTCGCAATTATGAACCCCAGGTCGCAAAAGCTACATATGCGACTAGACAAATAGCTGAGGGACAAGATTTTTGAGTTCATTCTCTCATTTTTGAACCCTAGACTCGGTAAGAAGCGATTTGGAGAGGGGATTTTCACCTACAAACCTTGGGTAAGTGATTCTAATCTATTTCTAATCATATTCCATCAACATATCTTAAATTTTAACTTCAAAATCATGTGAATCAAAGTAGAAATTGGTGAAACTTTGCTAAGTTTTTGAAAAATAAGAAATTGAGTTTTGAGTGTCGATTTGGACTCGTATTTTGAAACTAATCACATATATTAACTCGTGGGGTCATGGGTAGATGGAATCTACCATTGGACCCAGGTTTTGACCGGGCGGGCCTCGGATTGACTTTTGTTGACTTTTTGAAAAAAGTGTAAAAATCTTAACTTTATATATTGCAATTGAATTCGCTAGCATTGTTTGATGATATTGAGTCAATTTTTGTTAGACTTGAGCAGTGTGGAGGCTGATTTTAAGGGAAAAGCTATTTCCAAGTGTTGAATCGGCCTAATTGAGGTAAGTGTTTTGCATAACTTCGTGTGGGGGAACTATCGCTTAGGATTGGTATTGTTTGATTCAATTGTGCTAAGTGAAATCTGTGTACGCAAGGTGACGAGTGGGTACACGGGTTGTACGTAGTATTTGACCACTTTAGGCGACTTAGACTATTTCTATGCTTTAATTGAAATGCCATATTATGTTCTAAATTCTCATAGTCAAATTATCTTTCATTGTGTTAGACTATCCTTAAAAGCCTTTGTTGACTTGTTTAGTTTTTGTTCTGCATCTACTTGCTAAAATTTCTCCCATGCTTTAGTTGGACTTGTTGTCCCCTTTATTGTTACAGATTATCTCTTCCTTGTTAATTATCAATGTTTGAATTAATTGTTCGTGTTACCCCTTTACTTGTTGACTTCAATTATTTGAGATTCATTGTTGAATATTATTTCCTTTATTGTGAGTTAGTCTTATGTAATATAGTGATTATATATTATTTTCTCATGTTGAGTTATTAGGTGTTGAAGTTGCAAAAGTCGTTAATACGTTGAGGCGATGTTGGTTATTGTGGAAACATCTATCTTATTGAACATTTTCTATCCATTATTGTTGTTGGTATTCTTGTATACGTTGTGGTGGAGCTATGGGCTATTGTTGTGGAAACATTGATATTATTATTGTTGGCAAGTTGTGATACGTGGCACTTGTGTTGCGAGTTGTTATTGTGATATGATATTGACGTGCACGCGCCGGTATAAGGCTTGGGTTGATGTTCATGTGGTGGTATAAGGTGGTATTTACATGCGTGATTGCTTGTAGGGGAACTATGTTAAGCCACGCAGCGTCATAAGGTGGGCTAAAGTGCGTGTAGCTATTTCGAATAAAAAACTATTTTCAAAACCTATTTTAAATGTAAGGCTCACGCCGCGGTATAAGGAATGATTGTGATTGAAATTGAGAAATGTGAATACGAGGTGGTACCTCGGTTGTGTTTCTTAATTATACGAGGCGGTACCTCGATTTGATTTCATTATACACGAGGCGGTACCTTGTTGTATTTATTGTTGTTGGTTTCATGTTGCAATTTGTGGTGGAATGAATATTTCTTGTTGCTTCATTATTTATTATTCTAGCAGTTGTAGACCGTACATGATCATTGTAGCACTTTAGTTGCTTCTTTTATGATATTCCTATTGTTAACTTCTGGTACTAGTTCTTGCTATTATCATGTTCGTATCAGTTATTCTTCACTTTCTGTTACTTGACCGTATTACATTTTTATACTGTCTACTTCATATCCTAGTAGGTGTCTTGACCTGGCCTCGTTACTACTCTACTGAGGTTAAGCTTGATACTTATTGCGTAATATTGTGGTGTTCTCATACTATGCTTCTGCACATCTTTTTGTGTAGATCCAGGTGCGTCCGCTCATTCCGATCGATTGAGATTTCCTGCTAGTTGCTTTTACCGGAGACTTCAAGGTGTGCCTGCTCGGCGTCCGCATGCCTCGGAGTCACCTTCCTTTATTTTCATTACTATTGTATTTCCTTTCGGACAGTGATGTAGTAGTACTCTAGTTGCATTCTATAGAGCTTATGACTCAGTTCCACAGGTTTTGGTGTGTGTATTTGTGAGATTCTGTCTTCAGAAGGTTTTATCTATTATTCAATCGTTTCAGTAACTTGTTATTGTATATCTATTCAGTTGTTGTTATTTGTTAGGATTACCAAGTCATAGAGACTAGGTTCCATCACGACATCCTTCGGAGGAAAATTGAGGTCGTGACTAGGGGTGTTCATGGTTCAGTTTGGGTCGATTTTTTCCTAAAAAGAAACCAAATCAAGTAAGTCGATTTTTCAAATATTGGAACCAAACCAAAAAAATTAAGTCAGTTTTTTATTGATTCGATTTTTGTCAGTTTTTGTCGGTTTTTCGGTTATTTATCAGTTTTTTCTTCAATATGAGACATATTACCATATGCATATTCCGGCAACTACATTTTCAATGCAACACTATCAAATCAATTGCTCTTTGAGAAATCTATCATTTACCAGGATATGTTGAATAATATGTATATGTGTGTGTGTGTGTGTGTAATAATAAATTTAAATAGCTACTTTTATAATCGGTTTGGTTAGGTTTTTTTCGATTATTTTTTTATTAAAACCAAAACCGAATCATTTTAAAATTGAACCCAAAAAGTATCGGTTGTTTTGGTCGATTTGGTTCAGTTTGGTTCAGTTTTTCGGGTTTTTATGAACAACCCTAGCCGTGATTGTTTCTTTAAGCCCTCCAGAGGAGTAAAGCAAGGTGATCCAGTATCACCTACTTTGTTTATCATTGCTGCAGAATGTTTGACTAGGGCTTTAAATCACAGACATACACAAAGAAGGCTATGTGCGATATGGTATGCCAAAGTGGAGTCCTTGTATCAATCAATCTGGCACATGCAGATGATACTATTATTTTCACCTTTGTGAGTCATAAACTTCAAAGCTTGTGATGGAGACTTTGTCAGAATATGAGAAGGTTAATGGCCAAAAAATTAGCAAGGGAGAAAAGTATTGTATACTTGCACCAATTTGTATCCCGGATAGTGGCTAACAATGTGGCGGTATAAACAAACACTCCTAGAAAGAAGTTTCCTTTTACATATCTAGGGGTGCCAATATATTATGGAAGAAGAAGAATAGCACAATTCAAAGAGATTACTGACAAGATACAGAACATACTAAGTTTATGGACTGGAAAACTACTCTCAATAGGTGGAAGAACTACACTTTATTAATCATGTCCTTCAAAGAATGCCAATCCACTTGCTTTCAGCTTGTGATCCACCATCAGGAGTTTTGGCACAGATTCATAGATTATTAGCAAATGACAGTAAACACTAGACCTCTTGGACTACTCTGTCATCCCAAGGAGGAATGGGTTTAGATGTTTGAAAGATATGTCTGAGGCCCTTTTTGCTAAACAATGGTGGAACTTTAAAACAAAACAATCTCTGTAGAGAACATATATGAGCAACAAGTACTTAAAAAAAAAAAATACAATGCTATCTTAGAACAGTGAAAAGGAGGAACCTATGTGTGGAAGAATATGCTATAGTGTAGAGATAATGTTGACAATCGAATCTGGTGGCAGCTAAAACAAGGAAACTATAATTCTTGGCTAGACAATTGGACTGGTTTTGGAGCTTTATATCAGATTGTGCCACCAAATTTTCAATGTGATTTATAGTAGTGATGGTTCATGAAGTGCAAGAACATGGAAGATGGAAAGAGGGGAAGTTAAGGGAGTCACTACCAGAGGAGATGGTTAATCACATCATTCAAAGGATTAGAGGGGATGTCTTGGACAGACCATACTAGAAGCTAGATTCTAGGGTTACATTCTTAGTAAGTTCTGCTTTTCAGGTGATGAGACAAAGAAAGAAACCTAACAGAATCTACGAATACATGTGGGTGAAAGGTATTCCCATTAAAATTAGTTTCTTCATATGGAGACTGTGGCAAACTATCATGACCCCAAATTCCAACCACGGGTTCGTAACGGCGCCTAACATTCACTTGCTAGGCAAGCGAACATCAGCTAAAAGATTAACTAATTTTAATAATTTAAAAGTAGAATATTAATAATTAATGACTGAAATACTTTGAAATACATAGATTCACAAGTACATGAGCGACTACAATACTACAAATATAGTCTGAAATGAAATACAACTGTTCGAAACAAGGTAAACAGTAAAACAAGACATAAAGGGACTTCAGGGACTGCAAACGCCATGCAGCTTGCGCAGTCTCGTGAAAACGTGAATATCTCTCTACTCCTTGTATCGATGAACGATTTAATGCGTTGGAAACTAGACTGGTACACCTTCAATTTGGTCGGTGGATCACACCGTAAATCCACGTACATTGTTAGAAAAGCTCAATAACATTAACCCAAATTTTTCAGTAAAATTATGAACGTTACTTGCGACAACTTTTGTCGACTTTTGTTTCATAAGTCTCATGATTTCAAAACTTAACACAGGACTATAATACAAATAAAATACCTCATAACATCATATTATTCTCATGTTAAGCACCCAAGTATCGCCCCAAAAGCACGGGCTATAACATTCCCAACTTGCCGACTTTCGACGGAGCTTATTTTTTTTAATTCGTTTACCTTCTAAACCTTCCAACCCTCAAGATACTTCCTTTAAATTTGTTTTAACCCATCATTATCTTTGTACAGGTACTTCAACTCTTTGGCTCATATTGATTCACCTAAGATGAATTCTAACATGAAAGTACAAAGTGTAACACTTATAAACAATGATAAGAGTAATTTACCTTACCTAAGGGTGAGGAATTGCAGAAGATGATGGAGTGGTTGGGGTGATAAGACGAATAAAGGGATAGTGATAGGAAGCAGGAACAAGAATCTAAGTGATCGAAATTTTCAAATTCTCAGGAAGAAGAGAATGGAGATCCAGTATTTCACTAACATTGTTGTTTCATGTGCGGGATCTAGAGTCATGCGTTATTCACTAGAGAAATCTCAGGAGATTGAACAAAGTATTAACAGACTATACATTTCGTTAACGATGGAGAAAAGATCGGAAATATACACAAAGACGTGCAATCAAAATACTACAAAGCACATGCATGCAATGATATCCACAACTAAGAATTCCCAATTCACAAGCAGGATAGATAAGAGAGGCAGATATCTAAAGAATCAAGAAGCAAATGGGGTACAAGAATAATTCATAGACGCGGACAACAAAGAGCTGTGGAAAAAGCTAGAAATCGTACAATCAACACAAGATCTGGACCAATGGAGGCGCATCAACAAAAAAAATCCCAATTTCAGAGCAGACCTAGAGCAAAATCAACCCAGATTGTCACAAATCCCAAAACACAAAGGGGAGAATTCAATAGGGAAGATAAACAACAAACATGAAGTCCATGGAGCGTCAAGAGGAAATCTTTTTGAAGGGACGAAGGCGTAAGCATCGCCGAAAAAAACTGAGAAATCGCCGGCAAATGGCCGCTCGTCGAGTCCACTAGCCGACCATTTTCACTTAGCTTAAATGTTTCAGTGCATCTGTCTTTTGCATTTTAAGATTATTTGGTTCTTTGTTGGTACTATAATTTATTAATAAAATAACCACTATGAGGTACAAAACCTAGTGTAGTGAATTAAGTTAAAAAAGAGTTTTTAAGTCTTGTGTAAGATTAGGACACATTTTTTTATTAACAAAAGAAGAGTGATTAAAGGGGGTCGGGGTCAGATTAAAAATTGAAAAAATTGTGAGAAAATATTCAAAAATTTAAAAAGATCTACACCTATTCAAATTATTTTAAATTTTAATTTCCCTCTTCCTTGTCCTCACTACTTTTTCTTCTTGTCCTTCTTTCTTCTTTCACTTCCTTACTTTCTCTTTTCACTTCAACTCTCGTTGTTGTTGCTGCTTCGTCTTTGTCATCGTCGTCTTCTTCTTCTTCATTTTTTTTCTTGTCTTTTTCTTCTTCTTTTTCCATTTTTTTTTCTTATAATGGTTTAAAATATACGAGAGAAAGAGAAAAGTAAAAAAATTTATAAAGTGAATTTATACACCCCTCGAGATATTTTGAAACATCTCAAAATGAGTATTCTGTAAAACATCCCCCAGGATATTTGAAACATCTCCCATGATGTTTGAAACATCTCTCAGGATATTTCTTCTGCTTCTATCTTTTTTCTAGTATTGTTCTCATTGATCTTTTTTCCACAAATATTTAAAACGTCTCTGCAATTGTTTAAAATATCTCAGTAAATGTTTGAAACATCTTACTAAATATTTGAGGATAAGAAGTGGCAGAAGGATAGAGAGGAGCGTTGCGAGATGGAGGAACAAGGGGAGGATAGAGAGGAGTGTTGCGAGATAGAGGAACAATGGGAGAAGGAGTGGGAGGAGGAATATGGAGGGGAGGAGGAAGAGGGACTTTATGTAAATAAGAAAATATTTTTAAGAATATGTCATTAATACTAATCATAAAAGTGTCCCTTCTGCCCCATTCTTTACACTTTTGTCTTAAAAATTGATATAATTTTTCAAGTGTCTTAAAAAATTTAATTCCCCTTTAATTTTTTTTTAAAAAAGATACATTTTTATTTTCCTATAAAATTTTGAGGGAAAAGAAAAGAGTCGAACCTACTTAATAATATATTATAGAAATATTGATACATGTGTAAATTAAACATATAAACATCATATGTTCAAATCAATCAAATCGAACTATAAACACTCCTTCCTAAAAGTAATATGCTTCTTTTGTTCAAATGTATTCCTCTAACATGTCATTAACGCGCAATTCAAGAAACGTATGGAAGAATTTTGACTCCCAAAATTTAGAGTAGCTATTAATCTGATTGATAAAAGAGGACCACTACAATAGGAGTAACCAATAAATGGAACTTCAAAACTTGTTTTTTATTTTATTTTTTATTATATGTAATAAATGGAACTTAAAAATTAGTCCGCTCTTGCATAAATCTCGTAATTCATATTTACTACTATTGATTACTTTAACTCTTCATCCCACTTGAAAGATAAACAAAGAGCTTTACCACAGAATCCTTTGGATACAAATTCCATATTCTTTGCTAAAGCCAAAGATACATAAAAATCTCTACAAGTGTAATTAAAGATCTTAAACCTTTTAACTTCATAAAGGCTCAATTCGAGAGGAAAGAGTTTAGCATGTGTCTCATACAACTAGTCTTAACTATGTGAATTTTTAACCTAACTAAAGTAAAGTGTCTTACTTTAAAAGGTCTTTGGTAAAAGGAGGTAGAGAGCGAGTGACACTAGGTTCAAACCAAAGGGTATTACTTTAGTTATATGAGCACTACACAATTAACACTAGTAGAATACAACACATTCAGGAACAGAGTTTTCTTCAGGTTTATTTGTGTCACCTCTACTCGGTGCAGCTGTAGACCTGAGGCCTGAGGGTCTTTAGAGGAGCATCTTTATCAATGGAATATCTCCAGTGCAGCTGGACTAATGGGGATCAGACCAGAAGGTGATACAAGGGCATCAACAAGAACATCATTTGGAGTTAGTGGTATAGTGCCCTCATCCAATATCTGTACTGAGTAAGAAAGCGCAACTGCAATCCAAAGAAAAAAGTCACCGAGCAGCAGCTAAAATCATCTTTTGTGAACAAATCAGAACTATCACATGCATTCCTAGAAAGAAGCAACAAAGAAACATACTCTTGAGAGGTTGCTTCCAATTTCGCTCCTTTGCACGTTCCTGATATCTTGTCAAGAAGGTATCATAATAACTGTTTCACAACCATAGGAAGAAAGGATCACAAACAAGAGGATATTAGAATTATAGAAGAGGGAGAAACTCACAACGACTCTTCTCTTATTTCCTCTTTCCTTTTGTTTTTTCATAGGTTGCACTTCTCCTTTCTTTGCTCTACTGTTTTTACTATCTATCTCAGTTAATCTGGTAAAGATGAGCTGAAGAGAAAGATATAAAACCCTACCCTCCACCGCGGCCCAACCGCCTTCCAGCTTTGTCAAAAGCAAGTCCTTCAAAGAGAAACAGAGAGGAGAGCACAAATTAAAATGAAACTCAAAAGTTATCTGGTTTCAAGTTTTGAATTATGAGAAGTTTGACAATGAAAAGTTAGGAACTACGTACCAGGTAAAATTAACAAATCAACAGGCTCATCCGCCAACAAGACTGCAACATGAAAATATCTCCAATTACTACAAAATCCATAGTCCTATTTCACTTTTAAAACTAACGAAACCAATCTGGACAAAAATAAGAAGTATATGACCAACAAGATGTGCAGAATAAAGGACGTAAATCAAAACGATAGCCCAGTCCATAACTGAGTTTTTTCGATGAAGGCCTCAAGTCAACTCGCACTTCTCCCAAAAATCAAATAAAGGCATAGCAGAAAAGTAGTGTCAGCATTGAAGAAGCCACAAGGTCATCCTTCAGTCAAGAACTCAAAATACTGTTATTGCTCTTCCGTTCGTAAAAATACCTTATAAGCTTTAAGGCCTTCCACCATCTAAAGCAGCAAAAATTTCAAAGATTGAAAGGGCCGGATGATAGAAAAGCTATGATGCTTTCACTTTTATTCTCCTGTTTGTGTCTTGCATGTTTCAGACAAGTGCTCCATGGCACCGGTTAAAACCCGAATTATATATATATATATATATTTAACATTGATGATTATGATTTCCTACAACAACCATGATTTTTAGAGAGAACATTTTCAATACTGAGTATTTATTGGCAAAATAGATTCCTTTAGGTACTTACTAGTTTGATTGAAAGTTTTTGACATAATATCCTACGGAAGTGCCAAACTGTTACCAGAAACAATGTATATGGAAAGGTTAATGGTCATGAAATGTAAAGTTATTCTCTAGAACCTTTAACCACACTATGATAGAATCTACTGAATACATAATAAGTTTTCAGTTCGGTTAGGGTAAGACTTTAGAGTGCTGGAAATACCAATTTATTCAAGACGTGAACTTTAGGAAAGCTATGTTCACATACATCATGAACTTCCAGATGCAGTTATTATCAAAAGGTTTGCTAGAATGATTTGAACTTCAACATTATAATATCACTTGAATAACAAATGCTAAAAAATAAAATAAATTTCTCATTTGGAGACTGATAAGTATATATACCATCTTCCCTATCATTTCCTTCAGCATCTATTGGAGCTGGCTCCAAAATGTTCATTGAATTTGCAATCAAATCTTCAGTGCTTGAGATGTGTAGCATTCGCATGTTTCTATTCTTGTCTTCCACGCGTGGAACATAGAGCTTTTTCCGCATTTGCAAATCCGATTCTGATTTGATAATGGCATGAGAACTCAATATTAAGCTCTATAAGTGAACCACTAAAGAGAAACAGCAAAGAAAATGAGAACAGCTATGAGGAAAATCCTTATACCTTACACTTGGTAGCAGTAAATGATCAAGGAATGACTGTATTACTGGCATTAACAGGAATATAGCTATATTCTGTAGTAGTAAATGATCAAGGAATATTTGAATTACTGGCATTAACAGGAATATAGCTATATTCTGTAGATTACGTTACCTGTCTTAAGGTTTGCCTGGTATTTCGACAGAATCAGATATAAGATAGTAGGTGTGAACTAACACTCCACTCACTACCTTTTTGTGGTGACGGCTCAGAACTTAGCATACACATATGTATATTTTCAAAATTATCCTACTAAATATGCATAAGTCGAGCTCAGGTATTTAGGGCTCCTGCAATGCTTCCATTACATTGCATCTGCCGAATAGCAGCACAAATCTGCTCCACTTATTCAGCTTATAAGCAGAAAAAAAACACAAAAGAACAACTAAAACTACAGCTCAATCGAGGTAGGCTATAAAAAGCCTCACTATCCGTGTCACTCCATTTAGACTATTTCATAGATAAATTGAACTGTAAAGATTAAAACTTTTTTGCTGTGATTGTGTGCGGATGAAGTGTGGCTCCGAGAAACAAACCTGTGGATGGCTTCTGGAGAATGTGAGACAGTATTTGGGATGTATCAACTTCTCGCAAAGCACTACAACTTATGTAAGCGCACAATCTCTTAGAAGCCTTAAACCACGAAGCCTCCAACACAATCTTTTGTATTGCTTCATCTAACCAGCCACATAAACTTCAGAAGAGTAAATATCTTAAAAGTAAAAGAAAGAACCCATTTGATGCAAAATACATATACATACACACCTGATTTTTGGATCCTTCACCGAATATATATATATATATACAAATATATCACTTGCATATATAATATATAAAAGTACCTTGTTGGGATCTGAGTGTAGGATCCATGGACTTGAGATCTCTCTTAACTACGGAGCGGAGGGCCCTTTTCTGCTTGAATATGGTGTCCAGATGGGCTGCACCATCGGCACTCAGGTTTTGTTCTTCGGTGGTGCTCATGGTTTTACGGCGGAACACGGTGAGGTTGGGTGGCGGAGAACGGCGGCGCGGCGGAGGAATACTGGGTAGTGCGACTGTACTAGCTGACGTGGCTATTGTGTAGGGATTGACCTGTTCCAGGGTCCACTGTCGTGCTTGCACATATATATATATATATATATATGTGTCCCCGCTCTTGTCACGTTTGGACGTGCCCTGTCGGACGAGTATAGGAACGGTGAGTTGGTTGAAAATACGGGTGTTGGGTGTTCGTGGTTTGGTTTGAATTCATTTTTTCTTAAAAGGAAATCAAATCAAGTAAGTTGATTTTTTAAATATTGGAACTAAATTAAATCAATTAAGTTGATTTTTTATCGATTCTGTTTGTGATTCGGTTTTTGTTGGTTTTTCGATTTTTTCGGTTATTCATCGATTTTTTCTTAAATATAAGACATACACTACCAAACGCATATTTCGGCGACTATCTTTTCAATGTAACACTATCAAATCAATTATTTTTTGAGAAATCTTTCATTTACCAAGATATATTGATGATAATTGAATCAAATAGTGATGAATAATTAAAGTACTCAATTAAATATCGATTATTTTTAACACAAAATAAACTATTGTACTTGGCAAAAGAAAACTACTAATCAAACTAGAATGTAAAGGCAAAGAATTAGATTATTATAATAGCAAAGAACTAGACTAAAAATATAAATGACTAATATGTACCATAAAATTTTAGAAACTTTAAAATATATATANTATGTAATAATATATTTAAATAGCTACTTTTACAATCGGTTTGGTTCGATTTTTTTCGGTTATTTTTTTATTAAAACCAAAACCAAGCCAAATTTGATCGGTTTTTAAAAAACAAAATCAAAACCAAACCAAACCTAAAAAGTATCAATTTTTTTTGTCGGTTTGGTTCGATTTTTCGGGTTTTTATGAACACCCTTAGTGGAAAATACCTACTCCCTCCATCTCATTTCATTCCTAAATATTTGATTATGCACCAAGTTTAAAGATGTAACAAAAATTTGTGGTACTAAACCAAACATATGCTTGTATATACAATTTAAATGAATGGTAAAGGGTTTTATATGTCCATCCACTATTAACAATTGTTTAAAAATGTCCTTTGTTATACTAACGGGTCAAAAGACTCCTTACCGTTACACTATTAAACAAAAATACTCCTAAACATACGGAATAGACACGTGTCACTCTCAGATTTAATTGACCCATCCCCAATATAAAATACTCAATACCTCTATTATCCGACCCGTTATCCGACCCTAAGCCCCCTCCCCTAAAATAACCCCACCAGAAATGACCCTCTTCTCTTCTCTCACCTCACACCAAAACCACAAGAAAACATGGCAGCTCACCGAAAAATTTCTCCTGTAGTACTAACCTCCACTGTACTGCCCCCCTCCCCCGTCTCCCTTCTTCTCTTCTTCTTTTTCTTCGTGTTTCATCATCCAAACAACAAACCCATTCCATCAAATAAGCGAACGAAACCGGTGAAACTCGCCGGAAAAATCACAAAGCCAACACCACTGACTATCTCAATCCTCACTCACTGTTTTCTTTCTTAATTTTATAACCACCATGAAAACCGGTGAAATATACTACAAATCTTGGCCAAAACACCACTGCCTTACTTTTGTTATCTTTTTCAAAACAAAAAAAAACCATCACTTTACCCCTTTATTTCATTTTCTTCTGCTTCTTTTCTTTTTCTTTTTTTCAATTTGTTGGATCTAAAAAGATCAGAGGTTTTGTTATTTTTTGAACTTCGCTGAAGAATAGAACCTAGCCAGGTCCAGCTGAAATTTTCGAATCTGCTTGTTGCTTTTATTTTTCCTGTGACCTTTAGGTAACTGCTCATATTGATAAAAAATCGATGACCTTAATTAGAAATATGCTCGTGTTAATAGATCTATTATCGTCCACTGTGCAAAAAATTGCTTCACTTTAGCTAATAAGGAAGCAATATCACACGATGAACATGAACTTTCTAATCATTTGTTCTCTCAAATTAATCTCATCTTCGTTCATTTGTTCCAACTTCGAATTACAAATATGACTTCAAATAATAGTTGATAGAAATTACACTAAATTATCCCTCTTAAAGATTCAATTTTTACAATTGGGTTTATATGAACGAGTATCTTAGTATTTTCAGGTTTGTTGTGGAAAAGGTGAAAATGGTGAACTGGTTAATGTCTAAACGTGAAAAAGATGAAATGGGTTAATCTCGAAATTGGATGAAGTAGTAGTGGGTCGGAGCGAGTTGTGTAAGTTTGGATTTGGATGTCAAGTATGTGGGTCGGAGCTGGTTCAGTCCAATTTGGGTTATTAAAAAAAATAGATGGCCTTGAGCCTTAAATCAACGCCACGTGTCTATTACGTATGTTTAGGGGTATTTTTGTTTAATAGTGTAACAGTAAGGAGTCTTTTAACCCGATTATATAACGAAGGATATTTTTAAACAATTGTTAATAGTAGAGGGAAACATCATACCCTTTATCATTAAATGAATGATAGTGAATTTCACATGCGTTTGAATGCGTGATCGTGAAAGTCTAAACAAATCATGTCAGAAAGAGCCAAATAAATATAATGCTAAGATTAAAAAAAAATCTAAGAAAATAACATATTATTCGTTTTTAGAAATTTAAAGTGTGTCGCATTAAACGAGGCAAAAAATATTTTTATAGATTGTTTACCCTTAAAATTGGATAACAATTAAACTTATAATGTAGTTTTAAGGACACGTGATTTCACCTAATACCAGCTGATAAATATGAAGATTAGTAAAAAAAAATTAATAATAAAGCAAAGCAAACCAGTATTGAAACGAAATTCAGCCCTCGAGCTAGAGTGCCGTCGAATTTATTGATACAAGAATAGTTAAAAATAAAGAAAGCTGATGAACAAGAGAGTATAGCTAAAGAGAGTGTTATATTGCTTTTTTTTATGCCAAAACAATGGGTCCTACAAATGATTAGAACTCCCATTTACATAGTAGAGGAATTCTGCTTATGGTATAACTCTAATTACATAAAGAAATCCCAAGATAGCTAATTAACCGTTCTTGATTTGATCCGTTGCGAGATTCCCGCCATGATCTTCGACCAGTCACGGATATCTCACCTTTCTCTTATTATGTTATCTTTGATCTTGCTCGATGTCTGTCTTATTTGGTCTCGATCGCTACTGGCCTCGATTTTGACAGGCACCTCGAATACCGAACTCGACATCTTGTCCTCGTGCCTCACTCTGATCTACTACGGGGTCGTCTTCGATTATTCACCCTTTCATCTAGCAATTCGAGGCTTGTATTCATAGTCTTGTGATTTGACTCTTCCGTAGAATACCAAAACCTGAAGCTAGGTTCCCCGACTTCGACTGGGATCAGAGCTTCGGCACCATAGACTAAAGAGAACGGTGTTGCCCCTGTACTGGATTTCGATGTTGTTCGGTATGCTGAAAGGACCTCGAGCAATATTTCTCTCCATTTTCCTTTAGCGTCAGTCAATCTTTTCTTTAGATTTTGAATGATGGTTTTGTTTTTCGATTCGGCCTGTCCATTCCCACTAGGATGATATGGCGTTGGTAGGATCCTTTTTATCTTGTGGTCTTCGAGAAACTTTATCGCTTTGCTGACAACGAATTGCTTTCCATTGTCACATACTATCTCGGCAGGCATCCCGAATCGGCATATAACGTGGTCCCAGATGAAGTCTATGACTTCTTTTTCCCGAACTTTCTCGAAGGCCTATGCTTCAACCCACGTAGAGAAATAGTCAGTCATAAATAAAATGAATTGAGCTTTACCTGGGGCCGATGGTAGAGGGCCGACGATGTCTATTTCCCATTTCATGAACGGCCATATGGATAAGAGAGTGGAGTTTCTCTCCGGTTGGTGAATCATCGGCGCATACCTTTGATATTTGTCGCACTTTCGAACAAATTCTTTTATATCCTTTTCCATATCGGCCCAATAGTATCCTGCTCTGATGACTTTGTGAACCAATGACTCGGCACCAGAATGATTTCCGCAAGTTCCTTCATGAATTTTCCGTAGGACGTAGTCGGTGTCTCCTGGTCCCAAACATATCGCCAGCGGTCCATCGAACATTCTCCTATACAATGTTCCATCCTCGGCCAATGTGAATCGTGCGGCCTTTGTGCGTAGAGTCCTCGACTCCTTAGAGTCTGATGAAAGCTTTCCATTTTTTAAGTATTCTATATACTTCTTCCTCCAACCCATGTCAGACTCATGGAGTTTATTTCGGCATGGCCTTCTTCGATTACTGACCTTGAAAGTTGTACGACAGTCCCCAAGCTAAGTTCGTCGTCTTCGACTGATGACCCCAAATTTGCAAGGGCATCGGCCTCGCTTTTTTGTGCTCGAGGTACGTGTTGTAGGGTCCATTCTTTAAATTAGTGTAAAGCCACCTGTAGTTTATCCAAGTACCTTTGCATTCAATATTCTCGAACCTTGAAAGTCCTGTTGACTTGGTTTACCACAAGTAGGGAGTCATATTGTGCCTCGATGACCTCTGCTCCCAAACTCTTAGCTAGCTCGAGACCTGCAATCATAGCCTCATACTCGGCTTCATTGTTAGTCAATTTTGAAGTTTTGATAGACTATCTAATTGTATTAACTGTGGGCGGCTTCAAAATGATGCCTAGCCCAGACCCCTTCACATTCGAAGCACCGTCTGTGAAAAGGGTCCACACCCCCGATGACGTACCTGATTTTAGTAATAATTCATTTTCAACCTCGGGTACGAGGGCTGGCGTGAAGTCGTCCACGGAATCTGCCAAGCTTTGAGACTTGATGGTCGTTTGGGGTTGATACTCGATATCGTACCCACTGATCTCGACAGCCCATTTAGCCAATCGGCCCGAGAGTTTGGGCTTATGAAAAATATTGTGGAGGGGACAGGTAATCACCACACAAATTGGGTGACATAGAAAATATGGTTTTAATTTCCAAGAGGCGCTTATTAGAGCAAGCGCTAATTTTTCTAGGTGTGGGTAACGGGTCTCGGCCTCACCTAAGGTTCGACTAACATAGTAAACAGGAAACTGCGTACCTTTCTCTTCTCGAACTAGGACCCCACTTACCTCGATTTTTGATACTGCTAAGTATAAGTAGAGTTGCTCATCCGCTTTCGAAGTATGAAGCAGTGGCAGGCTCGAAAGGTACCGTTTTAGTTCTTCCAATGCTTGTTGGCATTCCGGGGTCCATGCAAAATTGTTCTTCTTTTTAACTGGTGACTTCTATCTGAGGACCTCAAAACGAATCGGCCTAGGACGGCTATGCGCCCTATTAACTTTTGTACGTCTTTAAAATTATCCACGACCGTGATGTCTTGGATTGCCTTGATTTTATCGGGGTTGATCTCGATCCCCCGATTTGATACCATAAATTCGAGGAACTTGCCTGAACCAACCACGAATGCACATTTCTCAAGGTTGAGCTTCATGTTGTACTTCCTTAGTATGTCGAAGGCCTCCTGTAAATGTTTCAAATGGTCCTCTGCTTGCAGGGACTTAACCAGCATATCGTCAATATAAACCTCCATTGATTTACCTATTTGCTCTTAGAACATTCGATTTACTTGGCGTTGATAAGTAGCACCAGCATTTTTTAGTCCAAACGGCATTAGGTTATAACAATAGGTGCTATATTTAGTGATGAACGAAGTCTTTTCCTGATCCTCCGGGTTCATTTGTATTTGATTGTACCCGGAGTAGGCGTCAAGAAACCTGAGGATCTCGTGGCCGGCCGTGGCATCGATCATGCGATCGATATTTGTATAAGAAAAGGAATCTTTAACGCATGCTTTGTTTAAATCTTTATAGTCTACACACATTCTAAGTTTATTCCCTTTTTTAGGGACTACGACTACGTTTACTAACCATTCGGGATATTTTACCTCCCGAACAGACCCTATTTTGAGAAGTTTGGTTACCTCGTCCTTGATGAATGCATGTTTAACCTCGGACCGGGGCCTTCTCTTTTGTTTTACTGGGCGGAACTTCGGGTCCAAGCTTAATCGATGTGTAGTGATCTCCGGTGGGATCCTTGTCATATCTTGGTGGGACCAAGCAAAGCAATCCATATTATCGATAAGGAATTTAAATGAGTTTTTCCTTGAGCTCAGGGGTTAACCTCGTGCCCAGGTATTCCTTTCGCTCGGGTAGATACTTGATCAATATGACTTGCTCTAGCTCTTCGACCATTGATTTTGTGGCGTCGGAGTCGTCGGGAATTATGAAGGATCGGGGAATCCAATGTTTGTCATCCTTGTCCTCCCCTTGTTCCTCCGATTGAGTCGAGGCTGGTACCTGTGGTTGCTATTTGACCTCCATCTTTTCTTTTGATTTTGATCCCTTTATTGATGAAAGCACCAATACCGGTATTACTTCATCGACCACGAACATCTCTTTGGCAGCAAGTTGTTCCCCATACACCATCCGATGTTAGGAATTTCGGTATTTGGTGAAGGGTTGAGGGGACCACCCTCATGTTGTGAATCCAGGGTCTTCCGAGTAAGGCATTGTATCTCATATCTCCCTCAATCACATGAAATTTTGTTTCTTGAATAGTCCCAATTACATTTACTGGTGAGATGATTTCACCTTTAGTTGTTTCACTTGCCATGTTGAAACCATTGAGAACCCGAGCTGCGGGCACGATCTGATCCTGTAGGCCGAGCTGCTCCACGACCCTCGATCGAATAATATTGGCCGAGCTCCCTGGATCAATTAAAACACGTTTAACCTGAATTTTATTCATAAGGATAGAGATTCCCAATGCAACATTTTGGGCTTGCAAGATCCCCTCTGCTTCCTTGTCATTGAACGAAAAGGTGCCTTCCGGTACATAGTCTCGATTTCGTTTCTTCCTGGTGATCGACACATTGGTGCATTTGAACACGGGCCCTTGTGGAATGTCTACCCCGCCAACAATCATGTGAATCATGTGATGTGTTTTTTCCTATTCGTTTTTCCTGTTTGCATCCCTGTCTCTGAAGTGATTTTTAGCTCGATCACTCAAGAATTCTCGGAGGTGACCCTCGTTGAATAGACGGGCCACCTCATCCCTTGGCTGTATGTAGTCTTCGATTCTATGACCATGGGTACCATGGTATTTGTATATTTGATTAGGGTTCCTTTGAGATGGATCAGTTTGTAGGGGCCTGGGCCATCTAGTATCCTTGATTCTCCCAATGGCTGATAATATACCTGATGCGTCGATACTGAAGTTGGATTCTGATAATCATGGTGCTTCTGTGAGATCGACATGTTTATCGAAGCCACTTTTGCTCATGAGCCCTCGAGAGCTCTGTCCTCAATCATTCCTTTGATCATTTCGTATGGGATTACATCATGGGCCGCTATTTCTACGATCTACATTGTATGGTTGATACTGATCTCTGTTCGATCAGGGTTCTCTGTCGATGTCCCTTTGAATCCTGCCAACGGGCCTGTTTGAGTAAACGAAACATGAAGGGGTTCCGAATTGATCATCCTCGACCCTGATCTTTGACTGATACCGATTATGCACATCGGCCGAGGTCACCGCTGGATATTCAATTAAATTCCACTTTAGCTGCCGTGATGCTACTGAACTTCGTTCGTTCAAACCTTGAGTAAAATTTTGAACAACCCAATCATCTGTGACCGGGGTTAGGTCTATGCGTTCCATCAGGAACAGACATATGAATTCCCTTAACATTTCGTTGTCTTTTTGTTTCACTTTGAAGAGGTCCGACTTCCTAGTCGCGATCTTTATTGCTCCGGCATGCGCCTTCACGAAGGAATATGCAAGTACGACGAAGGAATCAATGGAATTGGGCGGGAGATTGTGATACCATATCATTGCCCCATTCAATAAAGTTTCTCCAAACTTCTTCAATAGAACGGATTCAATCTCATCATCTTCTAAGTTATTCCTTTTTATTACACATGTATAAGAAGTAACATGCTCATTAGGGTCGGTGGTCCCATTGTACTTGGGAATTTCTGGCATGCGGAATTTCTTCGGGATGGGCTTCAAAGCCGCACTTGGAGCGAAAGGCTTCTGCACGAACGTCTTCGAATCCAAACCTTTTAGAATCGGTGGTGCCCCCGATATTTGGTCAACCCGAGAGTTGTATGTTTCTACCTTTTTGTCATTTGCCTCGATTTTCTTTTCTCCTGATTCAATTCGTTTAGTGAGTTCCTCGAGCATTTTCATAATGGCGAGGTTAGTCCCCAATTCATTGGCGTTCGATCTCTCCGGTATAGGTTCGGCCCTGTGAACAACTTCTAGTGGAGGCTCAGGTTCGACCACACTTGGTGCACGGTTCATGTTTTGCAGTTGTGCTATAGAGACTTGTTGAGCCCGTAGCATTTCAAATATTAATTGGAGGCTGACTCCACCATCTTCGCCGCTCTGAGTACCTCGACCACCTGATCGACCTTCCCTGCATACGCTACCTTCAGGATCAACGCCCAGATTTGCATTTAGGGCGATATGTGAACTGACATCGGCGGGATTTGCAATTGGTACTCCCTCGAGGTCAGCCTGAGGCACCTCGATTCCTGGGGCGGCTATATTGTGGTTCTCCCCGTGAAATCTGAGGTTGTTGTAACCATGTGTGGATACTTCTTGTGAGTTTGACATGTTTATCCAGAAACCAAAAAATACTTACAAGAACAAGCGTAAAGTAGTGTGTGTTATCGAAATCAGTACTAAGCAATCACTATTATCCTTACTCCTATGGTGGGCGCCAAACAGTTTACTTTTAAAATTGGATAACAATTAAACTTATAATGTGATTTTAAGACGTGATTTCACCTAATACCAATTGACAAATATAAACATTAGTAAAATAAATTAACAATAAAGTAAAGCAAACCAGTGTTGAAATGGAATTCAACCCTCGAGCTAGAGCGCCCTCGAACTGATTGATACCAGAACAGTTAAAAATAAAGCAAACTGATGAACAAGAGAGTATAGCTAAAGATAGTATTATATTGCTTTTTTATGCCAGAACAATGTGTCCTACAAATGATTAGACTCCCCTTTATATAAAAAAGAATTCTACTTATGGTATAACTCTAATTACAAAAGGAAATCCCATGATTAGCTAATTAACCGTTCTTGATTTGATCCGTTCCGAGATTCCCGCCATGATCTTCGACCCGTTACGGATATCTCGCCTTTCTGTTATTATGCTATCTTCGATCTTGCTCGATGTCTTCTTATTCGGTCTCAATCTCTACTGGCCTCGATTTTGACAGGCACCTCGAATCCCAAATTCAACATCATGTCCTCGTGCCTCGGTCTGATCTACTGCGGATTGGTCTTCGATCCTTCACCGTGGTCTCGATGAATTAGTAAAATTGGGTGAGCCCGATTTTAACCGTATACATAGATATTTGTATCAAATTAAATAATTGAACTTTTAACTATTTTAAAGTGCGAACATATAACTTATGATTAAACAACAAAAAATCATGTACAGGTCAAATCTCTTGCATTTATTTGCTAGGTATGAGTATTAGTATTTTTATTGTACTTAATTGACTCCTCCAACTTCCTTTTTGATTTTGCTTCTTTTTAACCCGTTTTATGCGATAATAGGTAACTCAAATGATAGGCGTAATAGATTATTTTATAAGTAGAAAAATAATCAGATAAGAGTAAGTCAAAGGATAATAGATTATTTTCTCCTACTAAGGCACTCATGTAATTGTTCTTTGGAATCAAAGAAGACATGGTGCATTGTTTGAAGAGAATCACAATGGACTACCTTTAATTCAGGTAAATGACCGCCAAGTACTCTCGTACTTGTGAAGAAAAAAAAAGAAAAAAAGAAAGAGTGACCATTGACTGCATATATATAACTGAAAATGAAGAGCACCATCCAATTTTTTGGACACTTATGAACTAGGCAAACTGTCATAATTCAGATACATTCAGGAGAGAGAAAGAGGTCATGGTCCTGGTATCACTTTTCCAACCATGGTCATGATCCTTCTCATTTCTTCCCTTCCATTTTGATCCCACCATTTCTTCATCTTTTGTGCTCAACAAACAACCCACCATTCTGAATTTTCCTTTTCTTTCTTGATAATTTTTTTAACAAGTTCAGAAAAAGGAATGGCTTCAGGATCTTTCAGGTGTTATGTTGAACAAAAGACAGGGAAATTTGTATTCTTTTTCATATATGCTGTTCTTGAATGGGTGATGATCATTCTGCTTTTCATTGAGGGGTTTCTTGCTTTTTTCTCTAATGAATTCGCCAAGTTGTTCGACCTGAAAGTCCCCTGCTTGCTTTGCACGAGGATCGATCACATTCTCGTTCACAGGAATGCCAACTTTTATTACAATGAATCCATTTGTGAAATTCATAAGAAGGACATTTCTTCCCTTGCTTATTGTCATGTCCACAAGAAGCTGTCTGATATTAGGAACATGTGCGACAGCTGCCTTCTGTCATTTGCAACAGAGAAAGATGCTGATTGTGATAGATACAAGTCACTAGTTGGTATCTTGCACAAGGATATTGATTGCTTTGTGGAGGATGAGAAGAAAGTACATACAAAATCAGGGAAGAAGGACGATGAGGTCATCCAAATTGAGAAGGGCAGAATCGTTAGGTGTTCTTGCTGTGGGGAACCTCTGAAGACAAACTCAAAGTATTCCAGGAATGCATCAATGAAGGGAAATCCTTATTCTCAAGCTCCTGCTCCATCTCCAAGATCTCCCTTGACGACGTGGAGAAATGAGGAAGCGCGCCATTTAGAATTGCCTCATACTCAGTACACAGAGGTTAAGTTCATCTCAGATAATGATTTGGACCTTCCTGATGATGAGGGTCTCCCTAATGGAGGTACGTACGTTTCCTAGCAATTTCTTTCCCTTCTTGTTGTTGTACTTGATTTCTGCAGACTGTTACTATGATTTATGAATCATAACTTTATTCTTCCATAGGACATATGAGATTGTCTCACGGGGCTTTCATTGTTCATACAAATCGTTGTATAATTACCTTTTGTCTATTATTTTGCTTTCGTTTGTTGAGTTTAAATGCTAGTAGTTTTCATTTATAAGTAGATATTTTAGGAAATAAGTAAACGACGTTAGCAGGGGAGTAGCTAGTAGGTTAGAATTTGAGCTTTAGAAAGCTTTTTCTGCAGCAAGAAATGATTCAACGTCAACAGAAATAACTGCACTGTTCATTGTAATATCCCTAATTCTATTCTATTGTCCTAACCACACTGTTCTTAACTCCTCAAGTTATAGATGCTGTGTATTTTCTAAAGTAATTACTGATCTACATTTCGATTTACCAGGGGATATTGCATTTGTCATCCTCTGTGGAGAAGTTAAATGTTAGAGTAAGAATATTTTCTTTCCTTAATGCAGGTAGAGAGGATATTAAAGCTGCTACTGTACCACTACTACCAGATTCGGATGAGATAAATGATGATGCCTTGAAAACGCCAAATTTTACAAGAAACAAATTCTTTGGTATCCCATTGTCAGACTCGGTTCATGCTAGCCCTAGGTGGTCACACAGGCCTAGAAAATTGAGTATGGATATTAAGAGTGAATTAATTTCAGAAACTAATGACGCGAGTGCAGTAAATGAATCTGACGATGACATCCTGCATCGCTTGAAGAGGCAAGTTCGTTTGGACCACAAGTCTCTCATGGCACTTTACATGGAACTTGACGAAGAAAGAAGTGCCGCTGCTGTTGCAGCAAACAATGCCATGGCCATGATCACTCGCTTACAAGCAGAGAAAGCCGCTGTCCAAATGGAGGCGTTGCAGTACCAAAGAATGATGGAAGAGCAGGCGGAATATGATCAAGAGGCGCTGCAGGTCATGAAAGACTTGCTTTTGAAGAGAGAAGAAGAGATAAAGGTCTTAGAAGCTGAACTTGAGACATATAGGGAAAGATACGGACATATCAAGAAAGTAGGTAGTGAAGTCTGTGAAGTTGATGCAGATGAAGATTATCAAGAGTGGAATTCTCATTCTTTGTCATCCGTTAGTGAAAGATCAGCGTGTGTCAGTCCTGATCAACATGGAGTAAATGAGCGGTCTTTTGAATATGGAGGGGAAAATGTAGATGAATCACATCTTGATTTTGAGAACGAGAGATCGTATCTCATGGGTTTGTTGACAAATGTTGAAGAGAAAATTAAAACATCTAAGGATGAAGGATTTCATGTTCTAGAAACAAACGAGGTTAAGCATGGATCCGAAGGAAAAGGTAAATGAATCTTGTTTATTTTCTTACCTTTTTGTCAAAGTGCAGATACCATAAACAACTTCTTTTGTTTTTTATGCTGGTAGGATATGAAAATAAGGTAACTCTTACAAGAGAAGTGTCAGTAATTAAAGAGAGATTGAGAGCCATTGAAGCAGAAAGCGGCTTCTTAAAACATGCAGCTATGACATTACAGAGGGATGGTGAAGGAACCAAACTCTTGACTGAGATAGCTGAACATCTGCGGAGACTTAGGCAATCAATTGATTACCCATCAAAGGATGCAAATGCATGACTTTTGTTCAAACATGCATGGTAATTTCTGTGCTGTGATTCTTTTATCGCTCTTATCTGAGTTAGCATATGTTTGTTCACTCAATTAAACCGCTAGCTGCAGCAGCAATATAATTTTGTTTTTCTCTTTCCCATTGTAGGATGTACATAGCTGTTTTTCTCCTGGAAGGACCCTAGAAATTCCAAGCTTTGACATTTCATGGAGTAGCTCTCGTCTTATCACCTTGAGAAATTCTGGTAATTTTTATCTTCCATGCTTGAATTATTTGGATATTTCCTAACTCTACCCGGAATATTAATCCAAGATTCAGAGTGTATAATTAATCATTTGCTTTCGCAGATGAGATATGCAAGGAACCAGACTAGTTTGGTATAATCCAGCAAGCTTTTGCACAATTAACTCACAGAAGGGACATCGATGGAATGCAAAGAACTCACCTATATATATATATATATATGCATGTGGTCGTGTCTGTAACATATCCACTTAGATCTTCCCCCTCCCAATTGATGTTCATTTTTGAGAAGTTGCTTCATAAGAGAATGTACATTAGTATTTATCTCAGCTCACCCTCACTCCAGGAGATCAATGTGATTGAAACTCTTGATCTTACTTCTTGAAAAGTGATCAAGGGCGTCTCACCGACTGAGAACCCCGAGATCCTTCTACGGGAGAATGCAAAAAAATTTGTTTACATCCTATTTGCACAGTATTTTTGTTTGGACCATGTGGCTAAGCCCTCGCTCTAAGAGGCGAATCCAGGATTTAAAGTTTATGGGTTCCTGTCACAATCTCAAATTAATATACTATAATAACTGGGTTCACAGTTAGATATTTAGTAAATTTTTTAATAAAAATATAAGGTCTATGCAAAAGTTACTGGGTTCCCGAAAACCCATACATTATACTCTAGATACGCCCCTGCTTGCTCCCCATCCGTAAACCTTAATTTGGCTCTTAAATCCTCAATGTATAGGTGTCTTCCTTTTCTTCTTTCTGTGTTTATGGTGGGTGAAGTGGGATATGCATATATATACTCACCCACCATAAACACAGAAAGAAGAAAAGGAAGACACGGATTTAAGAGCCAAATTAAGGTTTAAGGATGTGTGTGTGTACATATCATAAAAGCTCTTGACAACTTGAAACTCAGACTCATGTCAAGGCCTTCTAAGAACAGCTATTCCAATCCTTAAGCCACTGAGCCAAAATCAGGCTTCTCATAATCTCAAAGGCTTCCACCGGAGAATGCTTCAGCAGCGAACACTAACTATCAAGTAGTTTGATCCACACTCCAACAAGATAAACAAGTGGTAGAGCAGAGAGTGCTAGGGGGAGCAAAAGTTCCAAACGAACAAAAGCTGTCTATTTGTTTAATTTGCAAGTATAACACATGTTGTAGCATTTTATAAGTTAAATGAGAGAGATCAAATAGGGTGCCCCGCATAATTTTCACCGGATAAGATGAAGGGAGGGGTTTAGTTCAAACCAGTGGGCAAAAGAGCCATATTCTGACAAAGGTGATAACTACAATTGTACTTTAGACAGGGGAGGGCACATGGGAACCTCTACTACTGTGCCCATTTTAAATTGTATAAGTGATCTGAGAAAAGGTATATGTGGGCCTGAGAATAAGGGCAGGAAGAATATGGGTCATGGACCAGCCCAACAATACCTAAAAAAGGGAAAGAGCAAGGAGAAAATTTGGGCTCAAATTTATTTAATGAGGCCCAAATTTTGCAAATAGCCCAGAACATTATGCCTTCCTCTAATACAATAGACCCAATATTGGTGGAAATAGAGTCAAACACTTGTATTCCTGTTATTTCTCCAAACTTTAAAGAAACAAAAAACAAAGAGAGAGAAACTGCTCCAATCTTCTTTTCAGTCACTTAAGATGGTCATTCACGAAGAGGCTGAAGATTTTGAAGATTCTATGACCAACATTGAAGGTGAGGACACTCAATTTGAGGCAGGGCAAGTAGAAGCAACATGCAAATATTTGATACAATAAAGACTAATCTTTGATCCGTTGAGGAGGCAGAACCGTTAAAGATACATGTGCAAGAAGAAGAGATAGAGGGGAAGATAGGTGCATCTTTATGGGTCGATCAAAATATTTTGAAACTTAGCAAGAAATTTGAAGTTGAGTTTCAAGGATGCGAAAAGGAAGCTTTATGTGATGACTCGCCACGTCATCATGCCACGTAGGCTCCATTTGCCATATGTTAATGCCATGTGGAAGCTTACATAAGAGGAAGGCTAGTATTTGTGAGAAGATTCTAGAAAAGTATGAACATTTCCTTTGGAAGATCCTAGATCCTTATGGAATTGCTAGGGAAGTCCTTAGAATCTTCTAGGCTTGTAGAAAATTCTAGAGGGTGTACTTATTTGTAAATATTAGGGACTTGTGTAACAATTAATATTTACACTTAGTCCCTAGGAGACTAGTATATAAAGGGGGTCATCCATTTGTAATTCATCAAGAAAACAATTCAAGCTCTCTCAAATACAAAGCTTCCTTTACCAATTCTCTTATGTTCTTTCTACTATTCTCTTAGCAATCTTGAGTTTAGTAAGACTGACTTGGCATAGTAAGAACGTGAGCAAGTTGTGCAAGATCGTGAGTGAATTGTCAAGTGCCGCACGTGTACTTAGTTAATGACTAAGGACGTGACAACGTGGTATTAGAGCAAAGGTTGCAACTAAGGGAATGGCAAACGGCGGAGAAATTAACGCTACCAACACCCAAGCTAACGTCATTCAGGATGATGCTGGCAAGAGCGGCCGTAACAAAAAAAAGAATGCCACCAACAAGTGCCAGGAGGTGTCCCCCGAGGTTGTGTCACGCGAAGGGCTTACATCCCAGGAACCATCTGCCACTGAGGCGAGCGAGGATGAATTGGAGGTCCTGCCCGAGGACGTCTCGCTCGGTAAAGAGTGGGTGATGAAGATGAATGCGGGGATGGACGCCTTGGAGATCTTTGGCCAACGTTTGGGTAAGATGGAAGGCACCCTTAGCGTTCTTGAGGGGCACACTCTTGAAGAGATTGAGAGTATCCGAAATGACTTGGAGGGACGTACACAGACCGAGATAGAACTAAGGCAAACCATCACTGCCTTAGAGTGCAGACTCATGGAGGCTTTAAGTACTATCAATGCCATGAAGGCAAAGATAGAGTCACTCGAGGAGCATGTCAATGCTGGCGTGACCGAGGCAGCCAACAATGTTATGGTGACGAGGGAGGCCAAGATCGAGGCTCCCAAACCCCCGGTGTTCAAAGGTGTTCGTGATGCACAAGAAGTGGAAAACTTCCTTTGGCACTTGGAGAACTACTTCAGGAACGGAAAAGTGAGGGACGACGAGGCCAAGATCAACACTGCAGTGTTGTACCTCTCAGAGACCGCCATGCTATGGTGGAGAAGGAAGATGGACGACATGGATAAAGGTCTATGTACAGTTAGCACGTGGGATCGGTTCAAAGCTGAGTTCAAGAGACAATTCTTCCCAAACAATGTCTTGTATGAGGCAAGGCGCAAGCTTAGTGAGTTGAAACAAACAGGGAGCATACGTGACTATGTCAAGCAGTTCACTACCCTTATGCTTCAAATTCCCAACCTGACAAATGATGACTTGTTGTTCCACTTCATGGACGGGTTACATAATTGGGCTAAACAAGAATTACAACGTCGACAAGTCGCGGATATAGACCAAGCCATAGTGGAGGCTGAATCATTGATGGATTTCAGGCACGACAAGCACGACAAAGGCAAAGGCAAGGAGTCAAAGGTTAACAATGTCAAATGTGGGGGAGATCGTGGCAAAGGCAAGGAGATACACCAACAATACTACAAGACTCAAGATTCCAGAAAGTCGAGTGGACGTCAGGGCTACGCCGAGAAGAAGGCGCAGGCCGAGAAGAAGAGATGCTATATATGTGGAGGGCCGCACTGCTTCAGGAATTGTCCTGACCTCAAGAGCCTTAGTGCCATGGTCCGTGAATGAAAGGAGCAGCCACAAGGAGAGAATTCAGGAACCGCACAGTTGGGTATGATCGGATTATGTGGTGCTGTCACGAAGCAAGCTATCCAACCTACCGAGAATGGCAATCAGTACGTGGATCACCATCAACAACAAGCCCGCTCGTGCAATGGTGGATACTGGAGCAACTCATAATTTCGTGACTAAGGCTGCTGCAAAGAGACTAGGATTGAAGCTTGCTCCAACCAACTCTCGCATCAAGACCGTGAATGCCGAGCTACAAAATGCTAGTGGGGTAGCTAATGGCGTTGGTGTCAAATTGGGAACATGGGAAGGTATGGAAAACTTTACCGTAACCGCTATGGATATCTTTGACATCATACAGGGGCAAGAGTTCTTTAGACATTGTCATACTTTGATCGACCCCTACCTCCAATGTCTCTTGGTTATGGAGTGAGAAGGAGCTTGCATGGTACCTACAATGACTATGCCACACACACAGATCCAAGCACAACTATCAGCCATGCAGGTTGTCAAGGGGATCAAGAAGGGGGAGCCGACGTTCCTGGCAACCATTGCAAGTCTAGAGGAGGACAAGAATTTTCAAGAGATATTGCCGCCTTGCATAGAGAAGTTTCTTGAGGAAAACAAAGATGTCATGCCCGAGGAGATGCCTAGCACTTGCCGCCAAGGCGAGAGGTGGATCACAAGATTGAGTTGGAGCCAGGGGCTAAGCCACCGCATTTGCCCCATATCGTATGGCACCGCCCGGGATAGAGGAGCTCAGGAAACAATTGAAAGAAATGCTAGATGCTGGTCACATTCTCCCATCAAAGGCACCTTTTGGCACACTAGTATTATTCCAGAAGAAGAAGGATGGGTCGCTGCGCTTGTGCATAGACTACCGAGCACTTAATAAGGTCACAGTGAAGAATAAATACCCGATCCCACTCATTGTTGACTTGTTCGATAGACTTGGGCAAGCCAAGTACTTTACCAAGGTGGATCTTCGCAAGGGCTACTACCAGGTTCGCATTGCAGAAGGGGATGAGCCGAAGACAACATGTGTGACGAGATATGGAGCCTTTGAGTGGTTGGTGATGCCCTTCGGCTTAACCAATGCACCAGCCACATTTTTCACCCTTATGAACAAGATTTTTCATCCCTACCTTGATCAGTTCGTGGTAGTCTACCTAGACGACATAGTCATCTACAACAACACCTTGGAGGAGCACATGGAGCACTTAAGGAAGGTTTTCCAAGTCTTGCGGGAGAACGAGCTATACATCAAGAGGGAGAAATGNTAAGGTACGTGCTATCCAGGAGTGGGAGGAACCTACAAAGGTAACTGAGTTGAGATCCTTCCTTGGACTTGTTAACTACTATCATCGGTTCATCAGTGGCTACTCAGCAAAGGCCGCACCATTGACTGAGTTGCTAAAGAAGAACAAGTCATGGGTTTGGACGGAGCATTGTCAAAAGGCGTTTGAATGTCTCAAGGCAGCTATAACAGAGGATCCAGTCTTGGCGTTACCTGACTTTACCAAGACATTTGAGGTGCACATAGATGCCTCAGACTTTTCCATCGGGGTGTCCTGATGCAAGATAGGAATCCTATAGCGTTTGAGAGCCGCAAGTTAAATGAGATGGAACGCCGTTACACGGTGCAAGAGAAGGAAATGACTGCCATCGTGCATTGCCTTCGTACATGGCGACATTATTTGCTCGGGTCAAGGTTTGTGGTCAAGACCGACAATGTAGCTACTAGCTACTTTCAGACGCACAAGAAGCTCACACCAAAATAGGCTAGGTGGAAGGATTTCTTGGCCGAGTTTGATTATGTGCTGGAGTACAAGCCGGTCAAAGGTAACGTTGTAGCCGATGCTTGAGCCGAAAATCCGAGCTTGTTGCAATCAGTTCAACGAGATGGGATATTAGTGAGGCTATAAAAGAAGGCATGCAACATGATCCAATAGCCAAACAACTCATCGAGTTAGCCACCCAGGGCAATACGAGACGTTTTTGGGTCGAAGACGGCCTACTACTTACCACAGGTCGGCGGGTCTACGTGCCTAAGTTTGGAGACATTAGACGGCGGATCATAAGGGAGAGTCATGACACAATGTGGGCTGGTCATCCAGGCCAACGTCGCACTAGGGCCTTGGTTGAGTCAGTCTATTATTGTCCACGTATACAAGATGACATAGAGTGTTATGTGCAGACTTGTCTTGTTTGTCAACAAGACAAGGTTGAGCAACAAAAACCCGGAGGACTTTTGGAGCCACTACCAGTTGCAGAACGTCCATGGAAGAGCGCGACTATGGACTTTATCACTTGCCTACCGAAGTCCGACGGTTATGGTACTATTATGGTGGTGGTGGATAGATTTTCCAAATATGCCACCTTCATGCCCGCCTCACTAGGTTGCACTGCCAAGGAAGCCGCGAAACTATTATTTAAGAACGTGGTGAAGTATTGGGGCTTACCAAGATTATCAGTGATCGAGACCCCCATTTTACTGGAAACTTTTGGAGAGAGTTATTCGACATACTTGGCACGGAACTGCACTTTTCCACTAGTTTCCATCCACAGACCGATGGATAAACGGAACGGGTCAATGCCTTACTAGAATGCTACTTGAGGCATTATGTAAGCGCGCATTAGAAAGATTGGGCAAGGCTCCTAGACATAGCCCAATCTCGTATAACTTGCAATGGAGTGAGTCCACGGGGCGGACACCATTTGAGCTAGCCACAGGCCAACAACCACAAACTCCACATTCATTACCAGCCGCGTTCAAGGGAAAGAGTTTGGGGGCTTATCATATGGCCAAAGGATGGGAAAAGCATATTCACACTGTTAAGTCCTATTTGGATAGGGCAGCTAAGAAGATGAAGACGTTTGCAGACCGAAAGCCGCGTCCCACAGACTATAGAGTTGGGGACATGGTCATGGTGAAGTTTAACCCAAGACAGTTCAAGGCATTACGGGGCATGCATCAGAATCCGATTCGCAAGTATGAGGGGCCATTTAAGATCGTTTCCAAGATAGGAAAGATCTCATACAAGCTTCACATGCCATCGTATCTTAAGATTTACCCTGTCTTTCATGCCAGAATGCTTAAGCCATATCATGAAGATAAGGATGATCCGAGTAGGGGCAAATCAAGTCGAGCGCCTATGACTATCACCTCCTCGCATGATAAGGAGATTGAGGATATCATAGATTATCAGGCCAGGCGAAAACAAGGGCAAAAAGCCACTGCTATGTTCCTCGTCCATTGTAAAGGGCAATCACTTGAGGAGGCCACGTGGGACCGATATGAAGACTTGTGGCAATTCAAAGATAAGATCCGAGAGTTTATGCAGCAACATTGCGCCGCGGTCATCGCAATATTAGGTGGGGGAGAGTGTGATGACTCGCCACATCATCATGCCATGTAGGTGCCATTTGGCATATATTAATGCCATGTGGAAGCTTACATAAGAGGAAGTCTAGTATTTGTGAGAAGATTCTAGAGAAGTATGGAAATTTCCTTTGGAAGACCCTAGATCCTTATGGAATTGCTAGGGAAGTCCTTATAATCTTCTAGGCTTGTAGAAAATTCTAGAGGGTGTACTTATTATAAATATTAGAGAGTTGTGTAACAATTAATATTTACACTTTAGACCCTAGGAGACTAGTATATAAAGGGGGCCATCCATTTGTAATTCATCAAGAAAACAATTCAAGCTCTCTCAAATACAAAGCACAACTCTCTTGTGTTATTTCTACCATTCTCTTAGCAATCTTGAGTGTAGTAAGGCTGACTTGGCATAGTAAGAATGTGAGCAAGTTGTGCAAGATCGTGAGTGAATTGTCAAGTGCCGCACGTGTACTTAGTTAACGACTAAGGACGTGACATTTAACTCTATTCATGAAAATTGATAGATGCAGGCAAAATAAGAGACAATAAGCAGAAATCAGTAACATGGAGATTCCTAAGAGAAAAGCTCAAAGGTTTGATCTCTAGCATGACATTTAAAAGCATTGGGGAAAAGAACAGGGGGAAAGAAACCTAAATTGTAGATCCATGAATATCAAGATTATTTCTTGAAATGTGAGGGAATTGAACCGTAAAAAGAAAAGGAGGGTAGGTTGGTTGCCTGGTTATCAAATGGAAAGCTGATATTTTCTACTTTCAGGAGACAAAATTAGAAAGAGATAAGAAGAGGTGGTTTATCAACTATGGGGTAACAGGGGAATTAGGTTTATGCAATTAGAGGCTAGTAGTACTACGGGGTATCTTAATGTTATAGGATAGTAGAGTATGGAAGCAGAGGTGATAACTATAGACTCTTATTCTCTAACCTACAGGTTTGAGTCACAAACCCAAGATTTTAGTTGGCATATGACAGGGGTACATGCTCCAAATTGTGATAAAGAAAGGCAGGAAGTATGCTGGGAAATTGGGGCTATAAGGGGTCTCTTTCTTGGGCCCTAGGTGGTTTCCGGAGATTTCAACATAGTTAGATTTCCGTCTAAAAAAAACTGCACTAGATTCACTAGAGCAATGACAAAATTTACAAATTTTATTAAGGATATAGAGTTGATTGACCATCAGATGGAAGGGGGAAGTTACACATGGGCCAGTGGGAGCATACAAGAGACATCCTCTAGAATGGAGGGAGTGTTTCAGGAACATTAGGCAGGAAATTCTTCCTAGAGTTTTCTCAAATCGTACCCCTTTAGTCTTGCAATGTGAGAATTAGGAGAATACTAAATCCTATTTCAAGTTTCAAATTGGTGGTTGGAGACTGCAGATTTCACTTCCAGAGTTCAAGATTGGTGGAATTCCCTTGAGATAGAAGGAAAACCCGACTATACCCTCGCTTGCAAACTCAAAGCTCTTAAAGGAAAGCTGAAAGAGTGGAGTCTTAGTAGCTATGACAATCTAGAGGGAAAAAGATCTTATAGTGAATCAAATAATTGGACTGGATGCTATTCAGCAACAAAGGGACCTAAATTAGGAGGAAAGAGCCGGGAAAACTAGATGGAATTTGAAGAGTATGCCAGAAAAGAATAGCATAGAGGCAAAGATCTGGAGTATTATGGCTTAAACAGGGAGATAAAAACATTAAGTTTTTCCAAAAAATTTCTAATGCACATAAGAGGAGCAATACTATTAACAACCTGATAGTGGATGGGCAGGTCATTGAAGAGCCTGAAGCTATTAAAAAAAAGAGATAACTGACTTTTATCCTAAGTTGTATTCGGAGACTGAGGGTTGTAGACCTACCTGCAACATGACCAGTTGCACTACAATCTCAGAAGAAGAACAACAAGCTTTGCAAAATCATTTTGAAGAAGAAGAGGTATTTCACTGTTTGAAATTGTGTGCAATAGACAAAGCCCCTGGACCAGATGGGTACACTGTGGAATTCTTCAACAAATGCTGGGAGGTGGTGAAGACAGACATCATGGCAACTATTCAGAACTTCCATTCTCAGGAGATGTTTGAGAAAAGCTTTAATGCAACCTATGTGACTTTGATTCATAAAAAGAATGGAGAAAAGGAGTCAAGATATTTTAGGACTATTAGCTTAATAGGAAGCATATACAAGTTGATTTCTAAAATTCTCACTAAAAGACTTAAGAAATGATGCACAAACTAGTTGACTCACACCATATGACTTTCACTAAAGGGAGACAAATCACATGTGCTGTATTGATTGCAAATGAATTTATATACTCTAGGACTAAGGAGAAGGAGACATGAATAATGTGCAAGCTTGATATCGAGAAAGCGTATGATCATGTCAATTGAAATTTACTCGTGGGAATTCTCCACAAGATAGGGTTTGGAAGGAAGTGGATCAGCTAGATGAAATTCGGTATCAGTACTGTTAGGTTCTCTATTTTGATTAATTGATCTTCAGTAGGGTTTTTTTCTCTCAAAGGGGCTTGAGACACGGTGACCCCCTTTCACCTTTCCTTTTCATACTAGATATGGAAGGTTTGGACAATATATTGAAGACTGCTCACAGTAATGGGTGGATTAAGGGATTCAATGTTGCAAATAATCAATATGAGAGGTTAGAAATAACTCACTTACAATATGCAGATGATACCCATATTTTTTTTGGAACAGAAGTCAAGTAAAGTACCTCAGGATTATCCTCATCCTCTTTGAAGCTATCTCTGGTCTTCGCATTAACTGGAGAAAGAGTAAGATTTTCCCAGTTAATGAGGTGCCTAAAATTCAGATGCTGACAAATATCTTGGGGGGAGATTTTGGCACGGTTCCAACTATCTATATGGGAATGCCTATGGGAGAAAAAAGCAAATCCAAAGAAAATTGGATTTGCTTTTTGGAAAAATGTGAGAAAAAGCTAGCAAATATGAAAAACACAGTATATCTCTTTGGGAGGTAGACTAGTACTTATTAACTCTGTGCTAGATGCTCTCCCTACCTACATGATGTCTTTATTTCCTCTACCCGCAAGTGTAGAAAATAGATTGGAGGCTCTGATAAGAAACTTTTTATGGCATGGAAATAAATAAAAAAGGATTTCACCAGTTAACTGGAAGAAGCTGACTATTAGTAAACAAGAAGGTGGATTGGGAATCAGAAACCTTAGGAAGTAGAATAAATGTCTATTATGAAGTGGTTATGGAGGTTTTCTAAGGAAGAACAAACACTATGAGGCAAGGTGATAAAGGCAAAATATGGATAAGAAGGGTTTTGGATGACCAAAGAGGTGAAGAACCCTTATGGAATTAGTCTATGTAGATCAATCATGAACTTGTGGCCAAACATTTTTCATGACTTAAGTCTTAATGTGAGGGATGGAAGGAAAACGTTATTTTGGGAGGACTACTGGCTAGGAATTGGAAGTTTGAAGAATTTGTTCCCTGATATTTTTACTTTGAATCAGCAACAAGGGGCAATGGCTAAGGAGTTATGGAGGACTGAAGGATAGAACTTGACATTCAGATGATTGTTACAAGACTGGGAACTAACTACAATAAGAAAATTTTACAATACTTTGAAACAATGCAGAGGATTACAATAGGGGGAAGACACTCTAGTATGGCACAAACATAGCAGCGGGAGGTTTACAGTAGGATCAACTTATAAAAATATGAATCAGGTAGGATCTCAACTCAGTCTATGGCCTTGGAAGCATATCTGGAAAGTCAAAATACCATATAAAGTGGCATGCTTTACTTGGTTGGTGGCTAAAGAAGTACTCACTCAAGAAAACCTCATGAAAAGAGGGTTATCAATCTATTCTAGATGTTATTTGTGTGGCCAAGATGCAGAGAAAGTTAACCATATATTTCTACATTGTAGAGTGACAAGACAACTGTTGGAGCTTTTCATTAGTATCAGCGGTATCCGATGGACAATGCTAGGAAGAACCTATAAACTTTTGTCTAGCTGGAACACGGGGGGAGGGGGGGAGCTATACATCTAACAAAGATAGATGGAAAATTGTCCAAGTAGTCATTTGGTGGACAATTTGGAAGGAGAGGAATTTAAGGTGTTTTGAAGATATAACTGGCCCTCTACAGAAGATCAAAATGAATTGCATTCTTCTTTTTAGTTTTTGGTGTAAAGCAGAATATATAGATGACCAGGATTCAATTATAGAAGTCTTAGGCTCATTGTAAGAAGAACAAGGATGTTTAATTTTTGTTTTTGTCCTATCTCTTCTTCATGTAATCTTGGTTCTAGTACAAAATTTTGTGCTGATGATTTATTAATATATTGGATCTATTACCATCTCAAAAAAAATTGAACTTGCTTAGGCAGATACTAATTGTTAATGTCGAGCATTTGAAAGTTTGGTAATTCTGCATGCATTTGGTCAGTTAATGACAATACCTATGAACAAACAATACCCTGCATATGTAGGTAGAACAAAGTTTGATTGCAACATACATACAGATAGCTCACTAGCTGATAGTGATTCTCTAGTGAACAAGGAATCAATGAGAATCTCGTTAGTGTATCTTCAAATTTTTTCTGACTGCTAGTTATTAATTATTCCCATTTAATCCATGGGGAATCAAACTAGAAGAGGGGAATGTATCTGATAGTTTAAATGATCTTGGAGAAGTTAGCCACAATGAATATGAACCATTTAGCGGAAAAAGATTATGCAAACAACATAGCTATGATAATGATTGGGAAGAAGACACTAACGAGGAGTTGGAGTTACTTCTTGAATTTGAACCTTGTAAGAAGGCTCCTCATCGTCACATGGATGGTTCAATTAATAAAAGAAATGAGCTCAAGAATGTGCCATTTTCTATGGGGCCAAAAATGCAAGAAGATTTTCAGCCAGGCATGTCTCTGCAGCTGCTTGGAAAAAGACATTTTCTATGTTACAGTATGCTTGCTAGAGTAACCACAATAGATACTCTCGCATAGCGATTGATTTTCATGACACAAGAAGTGATCCTTGAGTCCTTGCAATCGTTGATTATTTTGGTTTCACAATGACTTCTTTAAATGAAAATGGAAGTGTATTTGCAAATCCATGTAAGGGTGAGAAGAATATGAGTAAATTCATTTATTGCTCTTTCAATAGTTGGGCTAATAACAGGGAATTGTCACTCCGATTTGAAGAGGAAGAAGTAAGAGCATATGCAATAGAAATTGGTTGGTTGGCTACCATAACAAGTTGTAATTTTCTTAGCATCTTCAATGAGGGTGACATGCAATAGTTTGGAGATACATCTACTCCTTCCGATTTACTAGTTTTCCTCTCCTCACATGGTTTTGGAGCCTGAAGTAGTATTGGATCAGAAGACAATGCTCATAGACAATCAACAAATCACTCAAGTTTTGATCAAATGGTTCAATTGTATGCTTGAAGATATCACTTGGGTGAAGTTAACTCTTTTCAGCAGCAATTTCTTGATTTGTATTTGAGGACAAAGACTTACGTGCCATTTAATAGGAGAGGGATACTTGTCTTTGCATGTAAATAAGGAGGTCATATAGTCGGTGGTAGATAAGAATAAGTTACATAATTAGTTACTGTAGGCTGACTAATTAGTTGAGCTATTAGCTGGGCGGTTAGAAGGAGGTTAGAGGATTAAGAGATATAAAAATGGGATAAAATTGTAATAGGGAATTTATAGTGATTTGATATTGAAATTGATTTTCTCCCCCTTTATCTCTATTACGGTCTTGTAATCGACTCCGTCGGCAACGTGAGTCCACCATAAATCAGTTCAGGGACCATTCCTGCTCTTGGCCTCTTATGATTTTCTATCTTTTCCATTTGAGTTGTAACAATGTATTTTTTAACTGCCAGTTAATAGGATAGGGTATACTTGTCTTTGCATTGTAATGACCCGGCCGGTTGTTTTGAGTATTTTAGCCCTATTTTCCCTATTTTATACTTTATACATGTGAAATTGTGATTATGTGACTTGGTAAGGTGGTTTGTTTGGTTTCGCGAGAGTTTTGGATTTATTGGGACACTTAGTACCTTGGTTGGAGGCTTAAGTTGTAAGAGTTAATCGGAGTTTGACTTTTGTGAAAATGATTCTGAAATGGTATTTTGATGGTTCTAATAGTTTTGTACGATGTTTTGGACTTAGGCATGTGTCTGAATATGAATTTGGAGGTTCCTAAGTCATTTTGGCTTGAATTGGCAAAAGTTGGAAGGTTGAAGGTTTGGAAAGCTGATAGGTTTGACCGGAGGGTAACTTTGTTGATATCGGGTTTGGATTGTGATTTCGGGAGTTGGAACCAGTCCGTTGTGTCATATGCGACTTTTATGCAATATTTGAGGTCATTCCGAGTTGATTTGATATGGTTCGACATGAGTTTTGGAAGTTGAAAGTTCATTAGTTCATTAGGCTTGAATTGAGGTCCGATTCATAGATTTGATGTTGTTTGGTGTGATTTTAATCCTCGAGTAGGTCCGTGTTATGCTTTGGGATTGGTTGGTGTATTTGGACGGGGTCCCGGGGGCCTCGGGTGAGTTTCGAACAGGCTTTATATTGTTTGTGGTTGCTTAGGGTGATCAGTTCTAGTGCTTACGCACCTGCGAGTTTTGGACCGCATGTGCGTGCCCGCAGAAGCGGACATGAGTCCTCATTTGCGATGTTATGTGGAGTCGGGGTGTGAGCGCAGATGCGAAGTTATTTTTGCATCTGCGAGTCCACAGATGCTGACAAAAGGGCGCAGAAGAGGGCTTTGGCCGGTGCTAGGTGTTTCACATCTGCGAAGTGATTTTCGCAGGTGTGGCTCCGCAAATGCGAGTGTGTGTTCACAGATGCGCATGGTCGGTCAGTTAGTGGAACTCGCAGATGCGAGCTTTTGACCACAAATGATGTACCGCAGGTGCGGCGATTTGGACGGCAAATACAGAATCACTGGCAGGTTTTATATTTCGAAGGGCTTGGTTATTTTTTATTGTTTGGAGTATTGGAGCTCGGTTGGAGGAAATTTTTGGGAGACCTTTCACTACAATTTAAGAGGTAAGTGAATTTTACTTAATTTTGATGTTAGATATTAATTACCCATGGATTATTAAATCTACTTTATATAAATTAAAGTAAAATTTGGGGATTTTTTACTATAGATTTGGAGAGTAAAAATTGGTGATTTGAGGGTAATTTGATGTTCGATTTGGGTCGTGACAAGTTGGTATTAGAGCCCCAAGTTCATAGGTTCTACGAGTCACGAGCAAGTTTAGTGGAGGCTTGCGGATCGGTACAGGGATATCTGTACTTATCTTCGAGAGGCTACATAACTATTAGGAAATTTTACTTTTTTCATTCCTTATCGTGTGGATTTGTTAATTTCGAAATTTGATCGTTTTTCTTTTCTATTCTCTCACAGATGGTGAGGACACGAGCTTCAGATACTAATGATATTTCCCCCAGGGCCGGTGTTTTTAGGGGTCGGGGTAGAGGCAAGGGCCGGGGTGGTGCACGTGCTACAACTAGAGCACCTGCCAGAGCAACAACCGAGGAGCCACCAGTTGCTCAGGTTAGGGAGCAGGCACCTGAGGTACCTGTTGCTACCCCTGGACTTCATGAGACTTTAGCACATTTCTCAAGCATATTTGTACCTTGGCTTAGACGGGATCGATTCGGGTTGTACCAGCTATTTCTCAGGCTTGGGAAGAGCTTAGACTCCCACCTTCCGCACCCAGAGCAGCAGGCTCATGTTGATTAGGCTCTAGGTGATATACCGGCGCATCCCGTAATTGTTGTTCAACTCGAGGTTAGGCTAGTGACGTCAGAGGAGGAGCAGAAGAGGTTAGAAAGGTTAAAGAAGTATTTTCCTCCTACTTTCGGTGGTGCAACTTTTGAGTATGCACAAGATTTTCTAGATCAATATCACTGTATTCTGCACATTATGGGCATAGTTTAGGCGAGCGGGATGTACTTACTACTTTCCAATTAACGGGGGCGGCATATAGATGGTGGAAGGTTTATGAGAAGAGTAAGCCAATTGATGCAGCGCCACTTACTTGGGGTCAGTTCACTGATATATTTTTGAGGGAGTTCGTTCCTCAGACCCTCAGGGATGCGTTGTGCACCGAGTTCGAGCAGTTATGTCAGGGGACTATGATTGCGTCCGAGTATGCTATGAGGTTTACTGAGTTATCTCGTCATGTACCTGCTTTGGTTTCCACTGTTAGAGAAAGAGTCCACAGATTATTTAGGGGCTCGGTTATGGTCACATATTTGGCATAGCACGGGAGTTGGAGACTGATACCCCCATTCACCAGGTTGTAGAGATTACTAAGAGGTTGGAGCATATCCGCGGTCAGGAGAGGGAGGATAGAGAGGCTAAGATGCCTCGTGGTTTTGGAGGATTTGGGGACTCCTACTTTGGGGGCAATATCCGTCATGGCAGAGATTTTACCAGTTGACCAGTTTAGTCTGCACTTCAGGTTACTCGTGGTGCTCCAACTAGCCAGGGACCTCTGGGTACTCATATGGACAACCATCTTTCAGTGCACCTTCTGCACGGGGATCCTACACCGGTTACTCCAGCCGATTGGGTCAGACTCAACACTCCCAGCCACCTCGGAGAAAGGTTGTTTTGAGTGTGGTGATACTAGGCACATGGTGAGAGATTGCCCCAGGCTTCGAAGGGTGGACCTCCACAAGGTACTCAGGCTATGATGCTTCAGTTGCCACTCCACTTGCACCGCCAGCTAGAACTGGAGGACAGGCGATTAGATGACATCCTAGAGGGGGAGGCCAAGCCCATTGTTATGCTTTCCCCGGTAGAACTGAGGCAGTGGCATCAGATGTTGTTATCACAAGTATTCTTCCAGTCTTTCATAGAGATGTATCATTTTTATTTGATTCGGGTTCCACTTATTCGTATGTGTGATCCTATTTTGCTTCATATTTAGATATGTCTCGTAATTCTTTGAGTACTCATGTTTATGTGTCTAAGCCCATTGGGGATTCTATTGTGGCGGACCGAGTCTATCGTTCTTGTTTGGTCACGATTGGGGGTTATGAGACCAGGTTGATCTCCTATTACTCAATATGGTGGAGTTCGATGTGATTTTAGGCATAGATTGGTTGTCACCATATCACGCTATTCTTGATTGTCATGCTAAGATTGTGAAGTTGGCTATGCCGGGGTTTCCGAGGTTGGAGTGGAGAGGTTCATTGGGTCATGTTCCTAGTAGGGTGGTGTCAATCCAGAAGGCACAAAGGATGGTTGAGAAGGGGTGCTTGGCATAATCATCCTTTGTGAGGGATGTTAGTGCAAATGCTCCTACCGTTGTGTCAGTTCTGGTATCAAGAGATTTTTCGGATGTATTTCCAGCAGATCTACCAGGTATACCACCCGATAAGGATATTTATTTTGGTATTGATTTGGTGTCGGGCACTCAACCCATTTCTATTCCACCATATCATATGGCACCAGTGGAGTTAAAAGAATTAAAGGAACAACTTCAGGAGTTGCTGGATAAGGGTTTCATCAAGTCGAGTATTTCACTTTGGGATGCTCCAATTCTACTTGTGAATATGAAATATGGTTCTATGAGGATATGTATTGACTATGGGCAGCTGAACAAGGTTACTATCAAGAACAAGTACCCATTACCGCGTATTGATAATTTATTTGATCAGTTTCATATTGCTAGTGTATTCTCGAAAATTGATTTAAGATGGGGGTACCATCAGTTGAAGATCCGGGCTTAAGATATTCCGAAGACAGCTTTCAGGACCCCGCTATGGCCACCATGAGTTTTTGGTGATGTCATTTGGGCTGACCAATACCCCAGTAGCTTTCATGCACTTGATGAACAACATATTTTAGTCGTATATGGATTCCTTCATTATTTTGTTTATTGATGATATATTTGTGTATTCTCATAGCAGGGAGGATCATGAGCAACACTTGAGGATCGTGCTCCAGATAGAGGGAGAAGAAGCTATATGCTAAATTCTCCAAGTGTGAGTTTTCGCTTGATTCAGTGGCATTCTTGGGCCACGTGGTGTCCAGTGAGGGGATTAAAGTTGATTTGAAGAAGATTGAGGCAGTGTAGAGTTGGCCCCGACCTTTTACCGCTACTGAGATTCGGAGTTTCCTAGGCTTGGATGGGTATTATCGCCATTTTGTGGAGAGGTTTTCATCCATAGCAGCACTTTTGACTAGATTGACTCGGAAGGGTTCTCTATTTAGGTTGTCTAACGAGAGAGAGGAGAGTTTTCAGAATCTCAAGACTGCCTTGATCACAGTTCCAGTTCTCGTTTTGTACAACATCACGTTCATATACAGCCTATTGTAATGCTTCACGGATTGGCATCGGGTGTGGGTTAATACAGGAGGGTAGAGCGATTACATATGATTCGCGTCAATTGACGTCCCATGAGAAAAACTACCCAGTGCACAATTTGGAGTTGGCATCTATTGTTCACGCGCTGAAGATTTGGAGGCACTATCTTTATGGCGTGGCATGTGAGGTGTTCACAGATCACAGGAGTCTACCACACCTATTCAAGAAAAAGGATCTGAACTTGAGGCAACGAAGGTGGTTAGATATACTAAAGGACTACGATATCACCATTATTAATCATATGGGGAAGGCCAATGTGGTGGACGATGCTTTGAGTAGGAAAGCTGAGAGCATGGGGTGTCTTGCTTTTATTCTAGTCGGGGAGAGACCATTAGTTTTGGATGTTCATGCTTTGGCCAATAAATTTTTGAGGCTGGATGTTTCGGAAATTAGCCGGGTTCTTTCTTGATTTTTTTCACGGTCGACTTTGTTTGAGCGCATCAAGGCACGTCAGTTTGATGATCCCCGCTTGCTCGTTCTAAGGGACATTGTTACATCCTTTGCGTCCCAAGGTAACGTATAATGAATATGAGACTTGTTAATCATTATTTAAATGAGTGTAAATTCATAATATGACTATATATGGTGTTTGGATATAAAATATAAAGTTTAGAAAAAAATCGGATTTAACTTACGAAAAAATCGAGTTAAGATTTGCCGTGTAAAGAGCCATTTTGAGAAATTAAATTTGTAAGCATTATGATGTCATTTTGGGACGTATCTCATAGAGTAATTATGGTCTTGGAACCTAGTTTCTAATGGTCCAAACCATTTATTCATACAACATCAGAGTAGAGAAATATGAATATTTAAAATAGGGTCGCCAAGTCACGTCGCTGCACGTCGGAGAAACTGGCAGGTTTATAGGTCAGGTTGCGAGGCAGTTTTCTCCCAATCTATTGAGAGTCACGGGAAGATATTTATATGGAATTAAATCCCCATGTGTCTGGTTTCCAACTATGTAAACCGTTTGCCAGTGCAATGTCAGAGTATAGAGATACAAGCGCCCGAAGTTGCACCGCTCAAGCTGCCAAGGAGGCAGCTTACCCACCTGCTTGGAGAATTGAGGCGGTGGGCTTATAAGTGATATTTTTCCCTTATATCTCGTTAATATACAGAGATTACTTACACCTAAACACTATGAATCTCTCCAAGGACCATTCCAAGAAATTCCAAGAAAGATCAACATTTTTTTCACAAAATCAAGAAGCGATAACATTATACGTTCCCTATGACGTAATTATCATTATACCGCCTCTTTTTTTTTTTTTTTTTTGTAGTTTGAGTTTTTGAAGGTAATTCATGGTTAAGAAAACACCTGCTGTCAATATTTAAGCTTTTTAAATCTCAAGGAAGGTTGATAAATTCATTTCCTAATAGTTAGAACTCACGAGACGGTGATTGGAAGCCGTGAGTTTGATTTATTCCACTTGTAGTGGACTGTTTTGTAGTCCACTCGTGTTGGCCTCTCGTGCTGCTGAATTATGGAGTTTGGAAGGATAAAAGGCATGGAGAAATGCCACATGTGGTAGGATAGTGGGTTGGTCGCTTGGCGTTGCAATTTCAGGCTAGTTGATAACTCGTTGACTGGGTGTGTTATGGTATATTTGGGCTTTTTGTTGTATTACAAGTCCCGAATTGTAGTTAGATTGTTTTTGAGTTGCTGATTGTATTGTGTTGTTGTCTCACCTATAGTAGGCTTGAGGAAGCAGTAAAAATAACTGGAAAGGCTGCTTATTTTGTTACAGATTAAAATACTTTTGTTATATATATGAGAGAGTCATTCGTAGTTTGACAATAGCTTCACCGTCGTTGTTGTAGAATAAGGTGCGGTGATCTGAGTTTAGCATTTTTATTGGACAAATTTCTATAAGGTATGTTAAGACGATCCCTTCTTTAGTTTTGGCATGATCCATATGATAGAATGAAACGAGCAAACATTTAACTTTTACAAATGACTCTATTCTTAGAAGTACTAGGGTTGCCTATGTTCTTGATTCCCCATATGTCCTATTATATATCGTTTGTTCATGGGCCTCAGAAATACATAAGTTGATAAAGCTTACTTCGTGATATTAACTGAAATAATATTGATATTATGACATCCTAAGAGATCTTATTGACTTACTTCTTATGCATTGCATTCATTTATATATGTATATTGACCCATGACCAGATGTCGTTATATACGTGTGTATTATATGTATATGGGGTACGGGGAAAGGTTACAACATTATATACGCACCACCACCTGATCAATTGGTATACATTGATGATTTCGCCCACATGTCGAGATGATACGATGAGATGCCTTCAGAGGCTTGATGATGCTATGTATGCATGATATGACATTTATATGCATATGCATGACATTATAATTGTTTCATGATTCACAGAGCTATTCTGACTTACAGGTTGAGTCATTTACTCCATGTTTCTTGCATGTCTTTTATATACTAATTTTTGTGCCTTAGATACTCGATACATTATTCTTACTGACGCCCCTTTGCCTGGGGCCTGTGTTTCATGCCTGCAGGTGCATGTAGACAGGTTGACGATCCCCCTTCTTAGGGTCCTTGCTCAACTAGAGTTGGTGTGATCCATTTAATCCGGAGCTGCTACTGGGTTTTAGCGAGATATTTTGTGTATAAATATATGGGTATGACGGGCCGTGTCTCGTCCTTTATATAGTTGTACACTCTACTAGAGGTCTATAGATAGTCATTTATAGTTGGATAATATGTGCCCTTGTCAGCTTCTATTTTTGATATATAGTTGTCCATAATAGCCTTGTCGGCTCACCCTAGCGTATTTCGCATGTATATGTATATATGTCTTTTGGTATATTGACAGATGTTATGTATGACCTACCCTTATTTCATGTTTATGTCTTATACGTATGCTTAGGGGTGTTCGATAGGTAGGACTCGGGCACTATTCATGGCCCATCGATTTGTGTCATGCCAAAGGTGGTAATAGAGCAGTTCTGTCCTAGGGTTGTCTATAGATCATGTCTAGTACAGTCTTGTTTATGAGTGTGGTGCACAACAAGAGGATGCAGGATATATAGAATGTTATTCTCCCTTCTTATCTTAGATCGTGTGATATAAGGATTCATTTTCCTAACAATACGTTATGATTTCAGTGATGCCTAAGAAGGATGCATCGCCCAGAAGGGAAAGTCCATGGTTGATGAGACTACGAGTCAAGCGCCACGAGTTACCAAGGATCGGGGAAAGTCTAAAAGTGAGATTCCATCTCATACTTCACATACCCCGCCATCTCCAGAGGAAATCTGAGGGGCACCAGATCCAGCGCCTGCTCCAGCACCTCTAGCTCCTCAGGCACACGCATCGGGTCAGGAGATGAGATATGATATTCAGCTATTGACTCGATTAGTGGCCACACAAGATCGCCCCCAGGAGGTAGGTATTGGTCATGGAGATAGGGCCATCAGTGAAAAAGTTCGTGATTTCATTAATTTGGACCCTCCGATATTCACTAGAGTAGATCCAAACGAGGACCCTCAGGTAATTATCGATAGGATACAGAGGACTTTGAGGGTAATGAAGGCCACTGCGACTGAGTCAGTTGAGCTAGCTTCCTATAGACTTCTGGATGTTGCAGTTAATTGGTACTAGTCTTGGGAGTTGTCCAGAGGTGAGGATGCCCCTCGAGCAGTATGAAGTTTACAAAGGCTTTTCTTTGTCATTATTTGCCACCAGAGCTTAGATGGGCCAGAGTTGATAGGTTCTTGACCCTTTGGCAGGGTAATATAAGTGTTCGGGATTACAATCTTCAATTTGATTCTTTGGCTAGGTATGCTCCCACTATTATTGCTAAGATGGAGGATCGGGTTCACCGTTTTATGATGGGGTTGGAGCCGCACTTGCTTAATGACTATATGTCGGTCTCACATTAGCTAGGCATGGATATTTCTCATATTTAGGAATACGCTCGAGGTGTAGAGGAGCGTAAGCAGAAGTATATAGCCGATCGTGATCATGATAATGGCTATAATAAGAGAGTGAGATATTCAGGTCCTTCTGGTGAGTTTCGAGGTGGTCAGGGATATTAGTACCCGAGGTATCCAGCCTAGCCATGGCTAGTTCACCCCCTCAGTTTTCTAGTAGGAGATTTGATCGTTCCACATATTCTAGGCCCAGTCAGAGTTCCAGGGCCTCTAGTTCCCAGTATAGGGGTGAGTCAAGTCAAATGAGGCCGCCCTTTCCATGATGTGCTCAGTGTGGTAAGCTGCATGCTAGGAAGTACCTTGTAGAGTTGGGTGTTTGTTATACTTATGGTTATTTATGCCACGTTATGAGATATTTTCCAATGAGAGGTGGTGCATGTATAGTTCAGCCAGCGGGATCTGTAGCTGGAATCATCAATATGCCCCTCTAGGCAAGGTTCACAGGCATCCGTCGGTCGTGGTAGAGGCAGAGGTGGAGCATCTATATTGAGTGGTCCTCAAAACTGCATTTTTGCATTAGCGGGTCGATTTGGATCAGGAGTCATCACCCGATGTTGTTACAGGTATATTATCAGTCTCCTCATATGATGTATAAGGTTCCACCTTATCGTATGTCACTCTGTTGGATGCTAGTAAGTTTGTGATAGTACATGAGTTTATTCAACCTTTTGAGGTGTCTACACCTATTGGGGATCCAGTGATATCTAGACGGGTATATAGAGATTTTATAGTAGTAGTTCATAGCCGTTCTACAGTAGAAGACCTGATTGAGTTACATATGGTAGAATTTGATGTTATAATGGGTATGAATTGGTTGGCTTCTTGTTATGCTAACGTTGATTGTAGAACAAAGATGGTTCGAAGGGGAAAGGTAATACGCATCGCAGAGAGGTAGGTTTATTTCCTATCTCAAGGCAAGGAAGATGATCAAAAAGGGCTATATTTATCGCTTAGTTCGGGTACACGATGTGAAAGCAATGTCACCGACCCTTCAGTCTATCTCTATGGTTCATGAGTTTCCCTATGTTTTTCCCGATGGGCTTCCAGGCCTTTCGCCAAAGTGGGAGATTGAGTTTGATATTGACATATTACTAGATACTCAACCAATATCTATTCCTCCTAATAGAATGGCACCTGCAGAGCTGAGAAAGTTGAAAGAATAACTGAGGGATTTTCTTGAAAAAGGCTTTATCAGAACTAGTACGTCATCGTGGGAGCACCTGTGTTATTTGTGAGAAAGGAAGATGGTTTCTTGTGGATGTGTACTGATTACAGGCAGTTGAATAAGGAGACAATCAAGAATAAGTACCCGTTACCGATGATTGATGATTTATTTGATCATGTAGGGTGCCAGGTGTTTCTCAAAGAACTTAAGGTCAGGGTACCATCAGGTAAGGGTTAAGGAGAAAGATATTCCGAAGACAGCATTCTGGACTAGATACAGGCACTTTGAGTTTCGTGTTATGTCATTTGGTTTGATCAATGCCCCAACAGTATTCATGGACTTGATGAACCGTGTGTTCAGACCCTTTCTACATATGTTCGTGGTTGTATTTATAGATAATATTTTGGTTTTATTACTGTTCGGAGACTGGGCATGCAGATCATTTGCGTACTGTGCTCAGAGTTCTACAAAAAAGGATGTTGTATGCAAAATTCTCTAAATGTGAATTCTGGTTGCATTCTGTAGCTTTCCTTAGGTATATTATCTCAGGTGAGGGTATCCGGGTTGATACGTAGAAGATTAAGGAAGTTAGGACTTGGCCTAGACCCACGACATCGATAGAGGTTCGTAGCTTCCTGGGTTTGGCAGATTATTACATGAAATTCGTAGAGGGATTTTCTTCCCTTTCAGCACCATTGATAAAGTTGACTCAGAAGGCAACTAAGTTTCAGTGGACTGATGCTTGTGAGCGGATTTTCCAGGCATTGAAGGAAAAATTGACTTCAACACCGGTTCTGACACTCCTAGAGGGAACCAATGGTTATGATATCTATTATGATGCTTCGGGCGTTGGATTCGGTTATGTATTAATGCAGCATGGTAAGGTTGTTACTTATTCTTCTAGAAAACTAAGAAAGCATGAGAAGAATTACCCGACCCATGATTTAGAGTTAGCCACGGTAATTCACGCACTAAAGATATGGAGTCACTATTTGTATGGCATTCATGTTGATATCTATACAGATCATAAGACCCTTTAGTATATCTTCAAGCAAAAGGAATTGAATTTGTGTTAGAGGCGATGGTTGGAGCTACTGAAAGACAATGATGTTGATATCTTATACAATCCAGGGAAGGTGAATGTAGTAGCCGACGCACTCAACCATAGATCTACGGGTAGCCTGTCATATTTACAGCCAGAGAAGAGTGAGATAGCCCATGAGATTCATCAACTAGCTAGTCTTGGAGTTTTATTACTGGATTCAGGTGATACCGGAGTTACTATTCAGGACACGACAACATCCTATTTAGTATCTGAAGTGAAGGAATGCCAGTATAAGGATCCTGTGCTAGATCATTATAGAGATACAACCCCTCAAAAGTAGAAGACGCCATTAGAGATTATGGGAGATGGAGTCCTGATATATCGAGGTCGATTATGTGTTCCTAATGTGGTAGGCCTGCGTTGACAGGTAATGGGAGAAACTCACTATTCTCGTTATTCTGTTCATCCAAGAGTGACGATGATGTATCATGATATAAGGTAAATATACCGGTGGGATGAAATGAAGAAGGATATAGAAGAGTTTTTGCTTAGTGCCCTAATTGTCAGTAGGTTAAGATTGAGCATCAGAAACCCGATGTATTATTGCAGGCTATAGAGATTCCGACTTGGAAATGGGAAGTAATTAATATGGATTTCATCATAGTCCTACCTCGTACCGAGCGTAAGTTCAATTTTATATGGATGATTGTTGATAATCTTACAAAATCAACCCATTTTTCGCCTGTCAAGACTACATATTCAGTAGAGGATTATGCAAGGCTTTACATTAAGGAGATAGTACGACTTCATGGTGTCCCTATATCTATAATCTCAGATAGAGGTTCACAGTTTAAAGCTAATTTCTGGAGGTCCTTCTAAAAAGGATTGGGGACTCAGGTAAGTCTTAGTACAAAATTTCATCCCAATACAGATGGTCATGCCGAGCGTACTATTCAGACACTTGAGGATATGTTACAGGCTTGTGTGATAGACTTCAGGGGTAGCTGGGATGATCATATTCCACTTATTGAGTTCGCATATAATAATATCTATCATTCCAACATTCAGATGGCTCCATAAGAAGCTCTTTACAGACGAAAGTGTAGGTCACCTATCATACGTTTTGAGGCTAGGGAAACTAAGTTAGTAGGACCAGAGTCGGTACAACAGGCAGTTGAGAAGATTAAGATTATACAGGAAAGGCTATTAGTAGCTTAGAATTGTCAAAAGTCCAATGCAGATAATCGATGACGGTACTTGAAATTTCAGGTAGACGACTAGGTATTCCTAAAGGTATCACCGATGAAAGGCGTTATGAGATTCGGTAAGAAAGGAAATCTTAGACCTCGGTACACTGTACCTTATAAGATCATACACGGAGTAGGCCAGGTAGAATATGGGTTAGACTTCCTTTCCAACTTGGAGTCTGTACATCCAGTCTTTCATGTGTTTATGCTCCATAAGTGTATCAAAGATCCTTCTAGAGTCATTCCAGTTGATGATGTTCAGGTCACAATGCAACTATCATATGAGGAAGCTCCCATTGCTATTACTAGATAGACAAGTTCGGAGATTGAGAACTAAGGACGTAGCTTCGGTTAAAGTACTTTGGAGAAATAAAAATATGGAGGAGATGACTTGGGAAGCTGAAGAAGACATGAAGTCTAGGTATCCTCACTTGTTTCCGTTTTTGAAGGAGGATCATACTGAGACATCACAACCTTTAGGTGCATATATGATACTGGATTCTTATGGTTACTGTCATTGGTCGTGTGAGGCCATTGGTGATATTGATGATTGTGGCCCCCTGTGGATTTGTATTGTTGGGTTTGCTACATGACAAGTTGGTAGTAGTAGCGTTACATAGGAGACTCTGCCAAAATTTCTATAGACCTCTGGGAGTTTAACATTCGAGGATGAATGTTTCTAAGGGGAAAGATTGTTACATCCTGTGCATCCCGAGGTGAAGTATAATGAATATGAGACTTGTTAATCATGATTTAAATGAGCGTAGAGTCATAATATGACTATATATGATTTTTGGATATAAAATATAAAGTTTGGAAAAAATCGGATTTAACTTACAAACAAATCGAGTTAAGATTTGCGTTGTAACGAGTAATTTTGAGAAATTAAATTCGTAAGATTTATGATGTCATTTTGGGACATATCACATACCAAAATGAAGGTGAAGCTAGTTTCCAGCGGTCCAAACCGTTTATTCATACGACATCGGGGTAAATAAATATGAATTTTAAAAGTAGGGTCGACCAATTGACGTCGCCGCACGTCGGAGAAACTGGCAGGTATATAGGCCAGGTTGCGGGGAAGTTTCCCCCCAATATATTGAGACTTACAGGGAGATCTTTATATAGAATTAAATCTCCATGTGTCTAGTTTCCAAATATGTAAACCTTTTGTCAATACGATGTTGGAATAGAGAGATACTATCATCAGAAGATGCATCGCTCAAGCTACCAAGCAGGCAGCTTACCCACCTGCTTGGAGAATTGAGGTAGTAGGCTTATAAGTGGTATTTTTCCCTTATATCTCATCAATATAAAGAGACTACTTACACTAAAACACTGTGAAGCTCTCCAAGGACTGTTCCAAGAAATTTCAAACAAAACCAATGACGAGCACAAAACACAACACGAAATTGATGCTCGCTAGTCAAATATAGTTTAGTTTCATTATCATCTCCACAATGATTGGATTTAAACAATATTCAAATAATCTTCAGTTGATTACTATACAGAAAAATTAACACTTGATTTGATGATTATTCAACTATGATTAACTACTAAAAATTAAGCAACTAACAATTAATCACAAAAGACAGCAGATGAGAAACGAAGAAATATCAATTGAGAAATAAGGGTAATTGACTAGACATGTGTAAGATAATTGACTCGGGATCCAATTATTGAGTTAGATCACTCTATAATACTGTTGATTCTCATGAATTCAACAAATAATTAGATTACACTTGAAGTTAATGTTCCTCTTTCGATTAAATGTTAATTTCAGTAATTAATCCAATTGAAGCACGATAAACAATGACAACGAATAAAATGATGGTCATGGTCTAAAGGGTAACTTCTCATGAATATTTCCCTATTTTTTAGTTCGGTTTACAATTCAAGAGGCTCTTTCAATTACCTGTTTGAATCACGAATTTAAGCTAGAGCATAATATGTATAGAAATTCAATATAAAGATCCTCTTTCGATTAAACAAAATAAGAAATAACTTCACAATACGAATTAAAACTCCATCAATTAATTGCAACAATTATCAAGAACTGAATCCCTAATCAAGTTATCAAAACACTGTATCTTTCAACACCCTAATGGAAATTACTCCATAGCAATGGAAAAAGACATCTCAATAAGGTTTAAAAACATAGAAAACATCAATGCTAATGATTCGACACAAACTCCTTTATTGTAGGGATGGTTGGTTGAAAACTTAATGGATTATTGTGTCTTCTTGCCTTAGTTGCTTCTTAAATCTTTCACAGGTCAAAATTCCTCCAAAATTTGTGTTTTGATGTATTTATACCATGTAGGAACAGACCCAGATGAAACTATCTTTTCCAAGCCGAAAAGGGAAAAGTTGGGCGAGAAAATACACTACCAGGGCGCACTGGGCGGCGCACCATGCGCCACATTAGTGGGAAAGTTTAGAGGCCTATTTTTTCACTCTGTAGGAATTTTGCACTAGCGCTCCTCGCCCCACGGAGCATGGCGTAGCGTGGTAGTGCATTTTTCTCAGAGTAGTATTTTTTTCTCACTTTTTGACATCCACGCTTGGTCCTCGATCCGAACGTGATCCTGACTTAATTTCTTGGGATTCTACTTAGATTTCAAAGCTCCAAATCATCCATTTTAGCTCCAAACTTTCTTCTTTACTCGAAATAACATCCTACAAAACATAACACATGTAATAAGTACAAAGTACTAATAGTTAGGCTCAAATACAATCATAATGTATTAATTATAGTGCAAAATGTAGCTAAAACACGAGTTCCTAGCTTACCATCAACAGCCACACTTAGACCATTGTTCGTCCCCGAGAAATCAAACTACACTTCACATAGAGACGACCTTTTCATCAAACAACTTCCCTAAACCATCATGCCAAAAATATTTAAAATAGACTAAGCACCATATCATGACATCCTAGCCTCAAGACTCGACTCAAAAGCACCATGTATTTTTTACAAGCTGCTCACTCAATCTAACATAGAGGTCAAAGACTTTACCTTAACTTCGCAAATCATGTGCCGTCACACAAACAATAGAGAGTAGTTCCACATATAATAAAATTCAAGAACAAATAGGAACTCAAGACAGAAAGAATTCACTCTATCTCAGGATCAAAATTCATGTGGCACAAAAGACGCACCATATGCTTGCCCGTAGTGTAATACTCTACTAATTGATCTCATTTAGTCAAAGATCAAGTAAGAATTTATTTTGGTTGTAATGTATGCTAGACGGGTAGGATACATTTGGATATAATGACGACACCTCCCTAAGTATTTTAATACATATACATTAACAATTTAAACCCCATACTTATGTTGAACCAAGCTTCAACCTTCACATATAATAGCATCAAGCTCCCAATATCTTAAGCACAACCAAAATGAGAACTACCACTAGCAAGGAATCAATTTTTTTCTCTAAGTTCTGATTTGTTTTCAAGAAAATTCACTTTTTTCTTTCAATTCCCTACAAGTGGCTCTCACAATTTTTTAAACAATGCATCTTTCTCCTTTTTCAATAGTTCTACTCAAAAACCCGACCATACCTCAACTTATCTTTCACAAGCTCAAAAAAAAAAAAATTCAAGTGCTCAAGAGAGGTAAAAATATCAAACAAATAGTCAATTCAAATAAAATGGATTAGGCTTGCAGTGTGGTTGTGATAAGATGGTATTTTACCAACGTATCTTGTCTTTAAGCTTAGATTTTTGTTGTGTTTGAGTGATAAAATCATGTGTTTAATATCGTTTATTTCTATTTTATAGTTTCTATGTGATTTAGAAGTGATAATGAAGAAACCAAGTGAAAACGAGTCCAAAAGAAGTTGAAAAGAAGAAAATCTGGGAAATGGACTCATATGTTGCAATTGCGACATATATGTGGAAATGCGAAGATAGAAACAATCGTAATTGTGATTAACTAATTGTAAATGCAAAGGCAACCCAGTCAAGAAGTGTTCGCAAATGCAAAAAGAGAGATCACAAATGCGAAGTCAAACCAGACAGTCAACCTTCGCAAATGCGAAGTCCTTATCGCAAATGCAATAGTCAACATTAAAGTCAAAGTTTGAAAATGTGAACATAGCTTCGCAAATGCGAAGATCGTGCTTCAGTTCTGGGTACTTCTGTAATATCACATTTTTTGGCCCCAAACTATTTAATACACAACCTAGCTCATTTGTAAGATATCTTTGGCATATCTTTGGACATCTTTGGAAGCTTTGAACATATCTTGAGAGAGAACACAAGTTTTGGAGCTAGGGTTCTTGCACACACACTTGAGTCTTGAAGATTTGAAGCTTTTGATTGAGAATTTCTTACTCATTTATGCTCATTTCTTTGTTTTCTTGCTTTGTATTGAATATTTAAGTGTGTAATATTTTTTTCAACACTTGAATCTTGTTTATGGGAATATTCATATTTAAAGTATGGATGAATTATCTTGTTGTGCTTATGTATTGAACGATTTTTAGTTATATTGAAGTGAGTTATTGTTTCTTTAATTATTCTTGTTTTTTAATGTTTCCAAAGGGATTAGCTAACCCTCAGACTAGCCCATTTACTTCGAATTAATTTTGGGAAAGATAATTTGAGGTTGGGAAAGATTAATTAACAAGAACTTGAGGCTTTAACCCTCATTTTATAGATTCTACCAGGATTGAACTACTTGTATCCATATTCGAGTGTGGTTAATCTCTTAATTGTGTTAAGGATAAATCATTAGGAAGTCTTGTTAGTCTTCGAAGGAAGATAATATAGAATTATTACCCGAGGCTAATTAACATAAACTTACTCATATTTGTAAAATCGTGAAATACATTGGATCATTACTTGAGTGCAATTCCCTATACACCCATGCTTGTAGCCATTGATAATTTTACTTGCTTTCTAGGTTAGTTTACATTTCCGCAATTAGTTCTAAATATTTTCTCAAAACCATTCTAAGTGTTTGGCTAAGCATAATAAGTGAAAATTCTCTTACACGCCTAATCGCCTACATATTGTTCTCTATGAGATTCGACCCCGACTCATAGTTGGGTAAATTATATTGCATGAATTTACTTTTTAGTAGTGAATTTGGACGTCATCAAAATTGGCGCCGTTGCCGGGGAATAATTTGGCGTATTTAGGTTGTTTGAGAAGTGAGCGTAAGTGAATTGGTCCAAACTTGTGAATATTTGTGTAATTATTTTTCTTATCTTTATCTTCTTATTTGTTTCTTGTTTATTTTCTTAGTTTTTTTAAAAAATGGCATCATATAATGAAAATTGATCGGATGGTAGTTGTTCATACTTTGATGTCCCTTGTCCTTATTGTGGAGGACCACACTCTTGAAAAAATTGTTTAAATTCTCCCGGGGGTGGATTGTGCGTATAATCTCAAACCCATGAGTGGGGTATTTGTGACAAGTCTGGTCGTCAAAATGGTCATTGGGATAATTGTGCTTATTTGTCCTTCCCTTCACCAAACCCCCGGTATGATGATTCTACTTTTTGTGATGACAAGTATAGGGATATGGAAGTGGAAGAAATTGAGCATGGTCGAAATGGAAAGTTCAAGCTCGTAGTGGAATGACTACTTGAAGGTCGAAACAAAGAGCAAAGTGCCTTGGAGGAGCTTTTGGAAAATAGTCTCCAAAATGACTTGGCGCTTGAAAGTTTGAACTCACAAATGAAGAAGTGCTTTAAGCTTTAGAGGTTCAAAAAGCCTCGGAAGTGAATGATAGACAAGAACCTTCTTTAAATGTTGAAGCTGAAAATCCTTCCTTGGCACTTAATGCTCAAAATGAGAGGATGATGCTCATGTTGGAGGCCATTCCTGAAAATGAGGAGAAGCATAACTTGGCACTCGAGGACTTGATACAAGTATTGACTCAAAATGATGAGAATATACGTACTTTGGCAGATCAAATGAAAATATTGGTTGAGGCTCACTATGCCCACCAACTTGAGAGTGTGGAAGAAGTCAAGAAGAGTCCAACTTCAAGGAATAAAGTGAGCTTTATTTTGAGGAATCATAAATTAAACATCCGCCAACCGACTCCATGCTTGTTATTGACGCCAATAAAAATATGGAATTAGAGCCGACCGGTGTAATTGAAAATATGGTTGAGATTGACTCTAGTCTGGGGGAAAAAGAGGATGTCAAAATTCGGGAAGAATTGCAATTTGAAGGCTTGATGTCGCATTCCATGCATTTTTCAATTTTGGAATTGCATGGTGATATGGGAATTAAGCCGTGCAAATCCATATGGAAGTACAAAGAAAAAAAACAAGATCCGTACATTTTGCAATTTGCATATTCGAGAAGGCAAAATGACATTCCTCACATGGAAGCCAAGAAATGAAAAATGAAGAAATTAATGCGTGGCTTGATCATCTACTTACCACCCCCTATTGCTCATGGTCACAAGTTTGATTCCCAGTTAGGTGCCCAATTCATATAGTCCAAGTGGTGAGAAAAGTGGTAAAGTTGATCCGCGTCGTGCTACAACGTTAAATGCAGCGCTTGGTGGGAGGCAACCCATCGTTTTCAAAAATTTTAGTCGTTTTTGAAATTTTCTTTTTTTGAATAGCTTAATATTATTTTTGACTAATCTGCTAAGTTTTAGAGTTGATTTGAGTAGGTCGGGGTGACCGGAGAGCCAAAACCAGTAGCTACTGAAATTGCAGAAACTCAGTGTTCGCATTTGCAAACAAGGGTTCGCGTTTCCGAACTTGGGCCCATCGCAAAATCGAGGAAAAGATCGCTTTTGTGACCACTGATGAATTTTTAATTTTCTCAATTGCGAAGAAGGTATGAAGGCTTAATATTTGTGTTCCATTTTGAACATAAGTTAAAAAGATTTGGGGCTCTCAAACCTTCATCTTACTCAATCTCCTAACTCTCAAGTTCGACCATTTTTGCTCCTAATTGAAAGAATCAAGGCATGAAGGCTTAATCTTTGTGCTCTTTATGTCCTGTAGCATTGTCATCTTCTTCTTCTTCACTTCTTTATTTCTCAAAATCTAGGTTTCAAATGGGCCCCGTTCTTCCGTTAGAAATTTTTAAAAAAAATGCTCAAATCTTGTGTTGATTTCTGGGTGAGGTTGGTTGAGAGTGTGAGATTATTTCTTTGCTTGAAAAATGGGGAAGTATGAGTACCCATGGCTTAGTTAAAATAGAAGTGATTTTGTGTTCTTACTATGTGATCGATGAAAGGCCCGAATGAGATTCTTGGCCGAATCATTGAAATTTCTTCAACTTGTGGTTGCGTGTGAAGTTTATTGCATGTTTGTGTGCCTAAAACTGATTGGGTTATCTAAAAGTATGATTTTGTTCGAAATTTTTTGGATCTTGGGACTGTTCTATGGATGGGGACGATGAGGTCGCAATTGTGATGGCCTCTTCGCATTTGCAAGCTTTGCATTTGCGAAGAGGTGGTCGCAATTGCGAAATCTGTCATCTCTGGCCACCTTCGCCATTGTGAAGAATTAATTGCATTTGCGACATCTTGGGTTTCCTGCTGCCTTCACAATTGCGAAGGAAAAGTCGCAATTGCGACATCAGAGAGCAGGATCTGCTGAAGTGAAAATCCTAGAATTTTTTCTAAGGCTGGGTTTAGACTGTCCAATCATTTCGTTGGCATATTTGACTCATTTTGCAGTATATTTCATAGCCATACCATATTTTCACCCCAATACTTTCTTTACAGTTATCGTAAGCTTAAAATAAGCTCTAACTCCGATGAATCCGCGCATGAAAATACTTTGGAAGTTGAGGAGAACTGTCATGACCCGATTTCCCCTCCGAAGGCATCATGACGGCACCTAGTCTCTACGACTAGGTAAGCCTAATTTCGGAAACACATATTAAATCGAAGCAATAAAATAAAGACGAAATAAGTAAGTCTACAATGAAACATCGCCACTTGGCGCGTACAAAATACAACTTTCCCAAAACCCGGAATATCACTTTAGTCACAAGCTCTATCTAAGTCTGGAGTGGAAGGTGACTTGAGGGACTCTGCGGACGCGGCAGAATTACCTTTCGGTCTCCTAAAAGCTGCTGCTCGGATCCCTAGCCACAAACTAAGCGCTGGTACCTGGATCTGCACACGAAAAACATGTGCAGGAAAGGGCATGAGTACACCACAAATTGGTACCCAGTAAGTGCCAAGTCTAACCCCAGTCGAGTAGTGACGAGGTCAGGATAAGGCTCTACTGGATTTTTATAGTAAAACAGTATAAAATGTGAACAAAGAGATATAATAAGCTAAAGAAATCAGTAGGAACAATGAGCTAAAAGAAAATAATAGCAGGGAGCCCTCGGCTCTACATATATCACAGTAACAAGTATGCAATGCAGTACAAGGGGAAAGCTCCCGGAATCTCGTCCGTAGTCCCAATTTAAATATGCAATGCAGTACAAATACCGAATACAATTTTTATTTAAAACAGTTCAGGAAAGATCACATGCAAAAATATGGCTAAAACTACCTAAACATGGTACAAATAGTAATAGCTACGGAAAGTTCAAGTAAGAAAGGTAGGCATGCTATTTCCTAATCTAAACTACATAGTCAATACGTGAGACAGTAAACTAGGAATGAAATGGTTGAAGTCATGGAGGAAAAAATGGAGTCTTAGCAACAATGGCCCGTGTACGTACTCGTCACCTCACATACACGGTGCCCAAATAACGTAAAATAGTGTTAAAATAGACTAAGGGGAAGTCCCCAACACAGAGTTAGGCAAGCCACTTACCTCGACTGCGCTACTCAACTCGAAACCACGCTCTTGCCACGAGTATCCGACTCCGAATGGACCAAATCTATTCAATTCGATTGCATAATGTAAATATCACTTTAAGGAATCAAAATAGCTAATAAGTTTGAGCTAATACGTGAAATTAGGAAAATTTCCCAAAAAGTCCCCTGGGCCCACGTCTCGGAAACGAGTGAAAGTTACAAATTTATAATATCCATCCACTCACGAACTCACCCAAACAAGAATCATCGAAAACCGACGACAAAATCCTATTAAATTCTCGGATTTTCTAATTAGGGAAATTTCTTCCCATTTGCATGATTTTTCACCTAAATCCCTTGATTGCATGGCAGAAAATTCTATAGATTAATGATATACAAAGGAAATAGGGTTAGGAATTGTTACCTATGAAGTTTTTCCTCAAAACCCACTCCACATCGCCTACACTCGAGCTCCAAATTGTTTTTAGAAGTTATAAAATTCGAGCCCTCGAATCTGATATAAAATGCCCAGCGATTTCCGCACCTGCGCCCCTTGGACCGCACCTGCGGAAAATCCATCGCAGGTGTGAAAACCCACTAAAAGGCCTGGAGCCGCATCTGCGGTCAATTGGCTGTATTTGCGGAACCACAACCGCACCTGCGAGAACTGATGGACTTGACCAAGTCCGTACCTGCGAGCCCCTCTTCCGCACCTGCGGAAAATCCATCGCAGGTGCGAGACACCAGAACCAGCAATCGTTCAGCTGTTTTCCAAGTTCCAAAATCACCCGTTGAGCATCTGAAACATCTCCGAGGCCCCTGGGACCTCAACCAAACTTACTAGCCAGTCCTAATACCTTATCCAAACTTAGTCGAGCCTCTAAAACACATCACATAACACCAAAATCACCCATTACACATGGATTCAAGCCTAAGAACTTATGAAATTTCCAAACTCTACAGCCGATGCCGAAACACCTCGAAACTAGTTCGAATGACCTCAAATTTTACACACAGGTCGCAAATGATACAACGGACCTATGGCCACTCTCGGAATTCCATTCCGAGCCCGATATCAAAATTCCACTTTTCGGCCGAAATTGCCAAAATTTTAACTTTCGCCAATTCAAGCCTAAATCTACTACAGACCTTAAAAGCACATTCCGGACACGCTCCTAACGTCGAAATCACCCAACAAAGCTAACAGAGTCGACGGAATACCATTTCGGACCCGTCTTCTCACAGTTCTAACTACGGCCCTATTTCTAAAGCTTAAACTCACATATAAGGATTGTGTCCAAAACTCTCCGAATTTCATCACATATAAGGATTGTGTCCAAAACTCTCCGAATTTCACCACTCCAAAACTTACATTCTCTCCCTCTTAAGAAAATTGTTCGTCCTCGAACGAGTATAGAGACATACCTAAAGCTGTGAAAAGATGAGGGTACTGACTGTGCATATCCTGCTCGGTCTCCCAAGTCGCCTCCTCGACCGGCTGACCCCTCCACTGAACCATTACTGACAAAATATCCTTTTACCTGAGCTTTTTGACCTGTCTATCCAATATAGCCACTGGCTCCTCAACATATGATAAATCCTTGTCATACTGGGCTGAACTGAAATCCAAAACATGAGTCGGGTCACCGTGATACTTTCGGAGCATGGAGACGTGGAATACCGAATGAACCCCTGCTAGGTTGGGAGGCAGGGCTAGCTCATAAGCAACCTCCTCAACACGTCGCAACACCTCAAAAGGGCCAATAAATCTCGGACTCAGCTTGCCCTTCTTCCCGAACCTCATGACGCCCTTCATAGGCGATACCCGAAGCAAAACCCGATCACCAGCCATAAATGCCAAATCACGAACCTTCCGGTCCGCATAACTCTTCTGCCTGGACTTAGCTGCGCGAAGTCTCTCCCGAATCACCTTCACCTTGTCCAAGGCGTCCTAGAAAAAATCTGTACCCAAAAATCGGGCCTCGCCTGACTCAAAGTCCCACTGAGGACCGGCACCGTCTACGATACAAAGCCTCATACAGAGCCATCTGAATTCTGGACTGGTAGCTGTTATTATAAGCAAACTCTGAAAGTGGAAAGTATCGGTCCCATGACCTTTCAAACTCCATCACACAGGCATAGAGCATATCCTCAAGAATCTGAATTGTTCGCTCGGACTGCCCATCCGTCTGAGGGTGAAAGGCTGTACTCAACTCTACCCTGGTGCCTAGATCCTGTTGAACGGCTCTCCAGAACCGTGAAGTGAACTTTGTACCTCTGTCTGAAATGATAAATATTGGAATACCGTGGAGGCGAACAATCTCCCTGATATAAATCTCCGCCAACCTCTCGGAGGAGTATGTAGTCAACACCGGAATGAAGTGGGCTGACTTGGTCAGCCGATCCACAATCACCCGAATAGCATCGAACTTCTTCAAAGTCCGAGGAAGTCCAACCACGAAGTCCATGGTGATCCGCTCCCACTTCCACTCTGGAAGCTCAATCTGCTGAACTAAACCTTCCGGTTTCTGATGCTCATACTTGACTTGCTGACAGTTGAGACACTTGGCCATAAACTCCACTATATCCTTCTTCATCCTTCTCCACCAATAGTGCTGTCTCAGATCCTGGTACATCTTCAGGTACTCGGATGAATGGAATACCGCGAGCTATGGGCCTCCTCAAGAATCAACTCCCGAATACCATCCACATTGGGCACACAGATCCAACCCTGCATCCACATCACACCGTCATCTCCTATAGTCACATCCCTGGCGTCACCTCGCCGAACCCTGTCCTGAAGAACTAGAAGGTGGGGATCATCATACTGGCGCTCTCGAATGGGGTCATAAAGAGAAGACCGAGCCACCACACAAGCTAAAACCCGGCAAGGCTCTGAAAGATTCAACCTCACGAACTGACTAGCTAAGGAATTAATATCTAAGGCTAAGGGCCTCTCAACTGCCGAATGATAAGCCAAACTCCCCAAACTCTCCGCCTGACGACTCAAGGCGTCGGCCACCACATTGTCCTTCCCCGGGTGGTATAATATAGTGATGTCATAGACCTTTAGCAACTCCAACCATCTCTGGTGGTGCAAATTGAGGTCCTTCTGCTTGAATATGTGCTGCAAACTCCGGTGATCAGTGAAAATCTCACAGGGAACACCGTATAAATAATGACGCGATATCTTCAGGGTGTGAACAATCACTCCCAACTCGAAATCATGAACTGGATAGTTCTTCTCATGCACCTTCAACTGTTTGGATGCGTAGGCAATCACTTTACCGTCCTGCATCAACACCGCTTTGAGGCCAATCCTCGAAGCATCACAATAGACGGTATATGACCCTGAACCTGTAGGTAATACCAACACTGGAGCTGAAGTCAGGGCTGTCTTGAGCTTCTAAAAACTTTCCTCACTCTCCTAAGTCCACATGAACGGAGCACCCTTTTGAGTCAACCTGGTCATCGATGCTGCAATGGATGAAAAACCCTCCACAAAACAGCGATAGTACCCAGCCAAACCAAGGAAACTGCGGATCTCCGTAGCTGATGACGGTCTAGGCCAACTCTGCACCGCCTCCACCTTTTTTGGATCTACTTTGATCCCATCCCAAGACACTATATGGCCCAATAATACCATTGAATCAAGCCAGAACTCGCATTTAGAGAATTTTGCATACAATCTCTTCTCCCTCAAAGTCTGAAGCACAATCCTCAAATGCCGCTCATGATCTTCCCGTGATTGGAATACACCAGAATGTCGTCAATAAACACAATGAAGAAGGAATCAAGATAAGGCTGGAATACACTGTGCATCAAATGCATAAAAGCTGCTGGGGCATCGGTCATCCCAAATGACATAACAAGAAACTCATAGTGGCCATATCTGGTCCGGAAGGCAGTCTTCGGGATATCCGACTCTCGAATTTTCAACTGATGATAGCCAGAATGCAATTCAATCTTGGAGAATACCCTGGAACCCTATAGCTGGTCGAATAAATCATCAATGCGAGGCAAAGGATACCTGTTCTTCACGGTAACCTTGTTCAACTGCCGATAATCAATACACATACGCATAGAACTTCTTCAAAAACAATACTGGATCACCCCAAGGTGATACACTAGGTCTGATGAAACCCTTATCAAGCAACTCTTGTAACTGCTCCTTCAACTCCTTCAACTCAGGAGGAGCCATACGGTAAGGAGGGACAGAAATGGGCTGAGTGCCCGACAACTAATCAATGCAGAAATCAATATCTCTGTCGGGCGGCATACCCGGAAGATCAACTGGGAATACATCAGGAAAGTCCCTCACTACTAGAACTGATTCAACTGGAGGAGAATCAACACTGACATCTCTAACATAGGCCAAGTACACATCACACCCCTTCTCAACCATCCGCTGAGCCTTAAGGAATGAAATGACCCTGCGGGGAGTATACTCTAAGGTATCTCTCCACTCAAATCTCGGCAAGCCTGGCATAGCCAACGTCACGATCTTAGCGTGACAATAAAGAATAGCATAATGGGGCGACAACCAGTCCATGCCCAAGATAACATCAAAATCTACCATGCTGAGTAATAATAAATCAGCCCTGGTCTCAAAACCACTAAGAGAAATCAAACACGGCCGATATATGCGGTCCAAAACTAGAGAGTCCCACAAGAGTAGATACATAGACAGGGGAACAAAAAGAATCCCGAGATATCCCCAAATGTGGAGCAAAATAAGAGGACACATATGAATACGTAGAGCCTGGATCAAATAATACTGATGCATCCCTATGGTAGACATGGATAATACCTGTGATGACTGAGTCTGAAGCAACAACCTCAGAACGGGCTGGAAGGGCATAGTATCTGGCCTGGCCTCCCCCTCTAGGGAGACCTCTACCTCCCCGACCCGCACCTTGAGCTGGCTGAGGAGGTGGAGTGGCATCTGGGGCTGGAAAAATAGCCGGAGGACCTGGCAGAGCACGTGGAGGCTGATAAGACTGTGGAGGTGCACCCCTCCTGGCCCTGGGGAAATCTCTAATCAAGTGACGAGTGTCACCACACTCAAAGAAACCCCTCGGAGGATGCTGCGGCTGAGACTGAATAGGAGCTAGCCTGCTGGGCTGGCCGAAAATAGCACCTCGAACTGAAGGCACACTGGATACTAGCGGTGCATAATAGAACCCCCGAGGTCTAGGAGGAGCTGGAATACCGCTGGCTGCTGGAAGGGATGAATGAACAGGGCGACCTACAAAGCCCGTACCGTGACGTGCTGCTGGTGCACGAGCTCCACAAAAATGGCCAATCTCTCGAGACCTCTTGGCCTCCCTCTCCGTCCCAGGAGAACATGCGCTCTACTCTCCTGGAGGTACTCACTGCCTCCTGGTAAGTGATATCGATCTCCAACTCTCTGGCCATACTGTTCCGAATACTAGGATGGAGTCCCTCAATGAAGCGGCGAACCCGCTCTCTGACTGTGGCAACCAAGGCTGGTGCATGCCGAGCTAACTCACTGAAATGGATTGCATACTCTGACACAATCATAGTACCCTGGCGCAGTTGCTCGAACTCCAAATGCCAAGTATCCCTGAGGCTCTGAGGGACATACTCTCGCAGAAACATCTCTGAAAACTGAGTCCAAGTGAGTGAGGCTTCCTCGTTCGGACTACTCAACTCATAGGCCCGCCACCACTGATATGCCGCTCCCCTCAGCTGGAAAGCGGTTAAAGAAACCCCACTGGTCTTCAGAATGCCCATAGTGCGGAGGATACGATGACACTCCTCAAGAAATCCTAGAGCATCATCTGAAGCTAGTCCGCTGAAAGTAGGTGGGTGGTAATTCTTGTACCTCTTGAGTCTGAGCTGATCGGCTTTAGAAGCCGCTGCCCTAGCATCATGCTGAACTGGAGCCGCTGGGGGCATAGGAATATACTCCGGGTCCTGATCAACCTGGCCCCTCTGCTCAGGAGTGCGGGCTGCGGGAGTCTGTGCCCCTCCCCCGGCCTGAGATGTAGCGGGAGCTATCGGAAATAGTCCAGCCTGTGCTAGAGTACTGAACATGCGCATGAACTGAGCGAAAGTCTCCTGAAAGGCTAGAGCAGCAATAGGGACCTCATGTGCCGGCTCTCCAGCTGAGGCTGCCATAAGCTCCTCTGCCGTTGCTCTCGCTGCACCGCGCGGTCATCCTCTACCCTGGCTCCGGCCTCTGGCGTCTCTGGTAGGGGGCTCGGGTGCCTGGTCTTCGGTCCTCCCAGTATGGGTCCTCACCATCTGTGGGAAATAATAGAATAGAATTTTGGAATTCTTGATGTCATAACTCGCACGAAAAAGGAAATCAAAGAAATATGATTGTTCCTAACAGTTACATAGTCTCCCAAAGATAGATACAAACGTCTCCGCACAGATCCGCGAGACTCTAATAAACCGGCTTGTGACTTGTGACTCCTATGAACCTAGACGCTCTGATACCAACTTGTCACGACCCGATTTCTCCTCCGAAGGCATCGTGACGGCACCTAGTCTCTACGACTAGGTAAGCCTAATTGAGGGAACACATATTAAATAGAAGCAATAAAATAAAGACGAAATAGTAAGTCTACAATGAAACATCGCCACTTGGCGCGTACAAAATACAACTTTCCCAAAACCCGGAATATCACTTTAGTCACAAGCTCTGTCTCAAAATATCTCTATACAACGTAAGGAAATTTACATAAAAATCTATCTAATTCTGGAGTGGAAGGTGACTCGAAGGACTCTGCGGACGCGGCAGAATTACCTTTCGGTCTCCTAAAAGCTGCTGCTCGGACCCCTAGCCACGAGCTGAGCACTGGTACTTGGATCTGCACACGAAAAACATATGCAGGAAAGGGCATGACTACACCACAAATTGGTACCCAGTAAATGCCAAGCATAACCCTAGTCGAGTAGTGACAAGGTCAGGTTAAGGCTCTACTGGATTTTTATAGTAAAACAGTATAAAGTGTGAACAGAGAGATATAATAAGCTAAAGAAAATCAGTAGGAACAATGAGCTAAAAGAAAATAATAACAGGGAGCCCTCGGCTCGGCACAACATATATCACAATAACAACTATGCAATGCAGTACATGGGGAAAGCTCCCTGAATCTCGTCTGTAGTCCCAATTTAAATATGCAATGCAGTACAGGGGGAAAGCTCCCGGAATCTTCTCCGTAGTCCAAATTTAAATATGCTATGCAGTGTAGGGGGAAAGCTCCCGGAATCTCGTGCGTAGTCCCAATTTAAATATGCAATGCTGTACTAATACCGAATACAATTTTTATTTAAAACAATTCAGGAAAGATCACATGCAAAAATATGGGTAAAACTACCTAAACTTGGTACACATAGTAATAACTAGGGAAAGTTCAAGTAAGACATGTAGTCATGCTATTTCCTAATCTAAACTACATAGTCAATACGTGAGATAGTGAACTAGGAATGAAATGGTTTAAGTCATGGAGGGAAAAATGGAGTCTTAGCAACAATGGCCAGTGTACGTACTCGTCACCTCACATACACGGCGCCCAAATGACATAATATAATGTTAAAATAGCCTAAGGGGAAGTCCCCAACACAGAGTTAGGCAAGCCACTTACCTCGACTGCGCTACTCAACTTGAAACCACGCTCTTGCCATGAGTATCCGACTCCGAATGGATCAAATCTATTCAATTCGATTGCATAATGTAAAATATCACTTTAAGGAATCAAAATAGCTAATAAGTTCGAGGCTAATACGTGAAATTAGGTGAATCGCCTAAAAAGTCCCCTGGGCCCACATCTTGGAAATGAGTGAAAGTTACAAATTTAGAATACCCATTCACTCACGAACTCACTCGAACAAGAATCATCGAAAATCAACGACAAAATCCTATTAAATTCTCGGATTTTCTAATTAGGGAAATTTCTTCCCATTTGCATGATTTTCCACCTAAATCCCTTGATTGCATGGAAGAAAATGCTATAGATTAATGATATACAAAGGAAATACGGTTAGGAATTGTTACCTATGAAGTTTTTCCTCAAAACCCACTCCAAATCGCCTACACCTGAGCTCCAAATTATTTTTAGAAGTTATGAAATTCAAGCCTTCGAATCTGATATAAATTGCGATTTTCGAACCTGCACCCCTTGGACCGCACCTGCGGAAAATCCATCGCAGGTGCAAAAACCCACTAAAAGTCCTGGGGCCGCACCTGTGGTCAATTGGCTGCATCTGCGGCTCCGCACCTGCGGAACCACAACCGCACCTGCAGAACCATAACCGCACCTGCGAGAACTGGTGGACTTGACCAAGTCCGCACCCACGAGCCCCTCTTCCACACCTACGTGTCCGCACTTGCAAAAAATCCATCGCAGGTGCGAGACACCAGAACTAGCAGTGGTTCAGCTGTTTTCCAAGTTCCAAAATCACCCGTTGAGCATCCGAAACATCCCCGAGGCCCCCGAGACCTCAACCAAATTTACCAACCATTCCTAAAACCTTATCCAAACTTAGTCGAGCCTCCAAAACACATCACATAACACCAAAATCACCCATTACACATGGATTCAAGCCTAAGAGCTTATGAAATTTCCAAACTCTACAACCGATGCCGAAACACCTCGAAACCAGTCCGAGTGACGTCAAATTTTACACACAGGTCATAAATGATACAACGAACCTACATCCACTCTCAGAATTTCATTCCGAGCCCAATTTCAAAATTCCACCTATCGACCGAAATCGCCAAAATTCTAACTTTCGCCAATTCAAGCCTAATTCTACTACATACCTCGAAAGCACATTCCAGACTCGCTCCTAACCCCGAAATCACCCAAGGGAGCTAACAGAGTTGACAGAATCCCATTCCGGATCCGTCTTCCTACAGTTCCAACAACAGTCCGATTTTTAAAGCTTATACTCACATATAAGGACTATGTGTCCAAAAACTCTCCGAATTTTACCACTCAACGTTCCAACAAGTACCAAAAGCAGAAATAGACATGGAGAAAACAGTTATTAGGGGATCGGAGCGCTAACTCTTAAAATGACCTAACGGATCGTTACAAAAACTATGAGCAACACCGATTCTTGTCATTGCAATGTCAAGAACGGTACTATGCCGAGTTGATTTCAAAGAATTTTTTTTCGAAAAGTGGTATATTGTTGGATAAGGTCCCAGAACGTCTTCCCGAGTTCCATCGGAGGCTTGTAGACATGGGATGGACCTGTTTTGCCCCTCAAATTTGCAGAGCCAATGAGCAATGGGTGAGGGAGTTCTATGCGAATCTTCTATCCATCAGGTTAAAAAAACCCAAATATGAGGATTCGCGGAAAAATGGTGAATTTCCAAGCTAAAGCTGTGAACCAAATCTATCACCTACAGGACCATGACGTGGCCCCATTTCGTGCAAAAGATTGTGCCTCAGGCGAGTGGTTAGTATCCAAATTATGCCCAGGTGCGGATGTTCCATAGACAGTTGAAAAGAGAGGGATAACTTCCAAGGAATTCACTGTTGAAGCAAAGATATGGCTGGTCATCAAATGCAGTCGCATCCCCCCTGTGTCGAATATATGGAATGTACCAACAACGAGAGCTCAAATGATAGCCTCCATTCTTGATGGCATTCAGCTCAATGTTGGTGAGATTTTCATCAATGAAATAAGGGAGTATCTGATTCAGAATGGTACATCATTGATATTCCCATATCTTATCATTGAACTGTGCCAACTTGCTGGGGTTCAGGAGGACCCGGGAGACAACTGGATAGAGCCGGGAAAGCCTATTGATACATTGAAAAAAAGAGGAGAGGGTGGCGCCGTCAAAAGCATAAAGAGAAAGTTGGGATCTTATTCTCAAACCGACCATGGTAGCCAACCATCATCTTCTGCAGGAGGACCATTTGTTATGCTTTCCGAGGGGATGCGGCTGATTCGCGACCTAGTAGCTGACCTTCCACAGGGACCTGGGGAAACATTTGAGGACCCTCTGCATGCATTACAAAGAAAGAATTTCAAAAGTATCTTGATGATCAAAAGAAGCAAGGGGATCACCTTAAGAAGCTGGAGAAGGCATATACTGATTTGGCCACGGCGCACGGTAATTTGAGCAGTTTTCATGACAAACTGGCAAATGCACACACCAGGATGAAGAAAAGGGAGAAGAAGAGAGATAAATTCTTCACCCGCATGTGGAAAGGTGGGAAGGGGCTATGGAAAGTTCTAAATCCTCAAGATCCTGTGCCATCAACCGAGCCGGAAGATGATGATGATGCTCCAGTTCATTGGTCCGAGGAAGAAGAAGAGGAGGATGTGACTGATTCCGGCAACGAGGAGAGCACTTGATGTAGTATTCAGGGAGAACTTTCCACCATTTTACTCTATTTTGTTTAGTTGCATTGGGGACATTGCAACATCTCTAGTTGGGGGTGGCTTCTTGTATAACTATTGATATTCTTGTATAACTGTGTATATGGTAGATTGATATTTTGTTTTCATGTGCTGTGTCATATTAGTATGTTCACTAGCTTCTTGAATTTTTGTTTTTCTATATAGTATGTTTCATTTACTTGATGTTTATTAGCTTCTTGATTTTTTTTAAATAGTATGTTTTATTTTGGTGGCGATATCCTTGATTTTCTCTGTACCACGGTTCTTTTTTCGAGGATGCTAATTTTCTTTTGAACTGGGTAATTTTTGGTAAATTTTTGTGTCGAATTTTCCCGATGATGGATAGCTAGGTGACTTTATTAAGGGAATTATTCTTGTAGTTTAGATATGATTGTTGTTAATTTAGGAAGAATAAGTGGTATGAGTTGGGGTTTGTGCCCATTGTCCAATTTGTGGCTTGCTTGATACCAACATGATTTAAACCTCGGCATATGAATTCTTGATCTTGAATAAAAAATAAAGAGAAAATTGGTTGTAGTAAAACTCATTGTCATGAATTTTCGATTCAATTTGTGGCTCTTTGTGTCACAACCCCAAATCTAAACTGGTTGTGATGACGCCTATCGTGGTACTAGACTAACCAAATTTACTGAAAATATCATAAGGTTCCTATTTGATACATAAATTATCCTATGTTTCATAATAGTTTCCACTTTTAAGCATTTCAAACAATAAAAATGATCAGAACATCTAAATACAGCCCCAACATCTGGAGTCAACCGTCATGAGCATCTAAGAAGTGATACAGTCTAATACAAATTCTCTACTACAATAAGTCTGGGAAGTAAAGTAAAATGACAGAGTAGAAAGGAGAAAGAGTAGGCTGCGGACGCCGAGCAACTACCTCGCAATCTCCGAAAAATGCTCCAAATGTGGTAGCTACTATCACTCTGCCCCGGTACCTGAATCTGCACACAAGGTGTAGGGAGTAACATGAGTACGCCAACTCAGTAAGTAACAACCATAACTAAAGACTTGAGTGCAGTGACGAGCTTTTTTAAAGATCATGTAAAAACCATATAATAAGCAATAGTAGAAGTGATTATACTTAAGTCAAGAATCTACATTCCGAATATATCATAAAAATTCCAGTTTTCCATTTTATAATTCGTATAAACGTTTGTTCAACATTTTTCAATTGAGGCTCAGTGTGAAGATGAGTGAAAACAGTAGTTTCGAAAAACATCGACCACTCGGGCATGGTGTCATTCACAATAAAGCCTCTCGGGCAAGCCTCTCAGTCACTCGAGACTCTACTCTCATAGGTCAATGCTCACGCTCAGCACCCCCACTCAACATGTGTCACACACACACACACACACATATATATAACCGCTGCGGTGTGCAGCCCGATCCATATCATATCTGCTGCGGCGTGCAGCCCGATCCATATCATATATGCTGCGGCGTGTAGCCCGATCCATAATAGTCGACTGCGCTCACTGGGGGTGTACAGACTCCGGGAGGGGCTCTTACAGCCCAAGCGCTATATTGTTGCGGCGTGCAGCTCGATCCAATATATATATATATATATATATATATATTGCTGCGGCATGCATCCTGATCCATATAATATATTGCTGCGGTGTGCAACCCGATCTATATAATGTATATTGCTGTCGCGTGCAGCCCGGTTCATATAATATATATTGCTGCGGCGTGCAGCCCTGTCCATATAATATATATTTATATTGCTGCAGCGTGCAGCCCAACCCATATAATATCCTCGCCACTCGGCTCTCGGCCTCACTCAGTCATCCGCACAAGCCACTTGGGCGACTCATCTCAACTCATGGGACTCAGCCCAAAGTACCTCTTAGTATTCTAAAACAGTGTGATTACGACAACATGTATAAAACATGACTGAGTTCATAAATTTCTATCAAAAATAGTGTGAGAATAGTGGAAAAATACCCATGAGGGTCTAAACCATACGGCACAAGGCCCCAAACATGACATACAACCCAATAATATAATGTAAACTTCAAAAGTAGAGGATATCATACGATTTCAAATTAAGTATGCGACTTAAAGTCGCTAAGGGACGGACCAAGTCACAAATACCTATCGGTGCACGCCCACACGCTCGTCACCTAGCATGTGCATCACCTCATTTATCAAAACAATATGAAATACCGGGGTTTCATACCCTCAGGTCTAGATTTAGAATCGTTACTTTCCTCAAACCGGCTAGAAAACTACTCCGGTGATGCTCTTGCCCCTCGAATCGGCTCCCAAATGCTCCGAGTCTATCAAAATCAGATTAATAACATCAAAATATGCTATGAAGACGAAACCCATTCAAAAATTATCACAATTGGGCACAAATCCCGAAGTTGGACCAACCCAGCCCCCGGGCCCACGTCTCAGAATTTGATACGAATCTCAAAACTAGAATCCTTACTCCCTCACGAGTCTATGCATACCAAGAGCATCAAAATCCGACTTGAAATGCCCACTCAAATCATCAAAAGAAATTCTCAAACTTTCTTCCCTTTTTCCCCAATTTACACACTGATTTTTCCCTTAATTTCACCCTATTTCAGTCCAAAAATCACATGGAAACGAGTTTTAGGTTCAAATATCTTACCTCAACGAAGTCCTCTTGATTTCCTCCTTCAAAACCCTCTCCCAAAGATTAATCTCAGATGAAATATTGAAGAAATTGCTCAAAAACTGCAAAGGCTGGTATTTATACTTCCTGCCCAGTGAAACCGCACCTGCGGTCATTTCTCTGCACCTGCGGACCCGCACATGCGGTCCCAGGTGTCCACCTGCGAAAAATCACTTAAATCCCATTTCTTGCACCTGTGGTGAATCACCTGCACATGCGGCTTCGCGGGTGCGGTCCAGGTCTCGCACCTGCGACTTTCTCCAGCCTGACCAATTATCGCACCTACGCAAGCCACCTCGCACCTGCAGCTACCCTTCCGCAGGTGCGGCCACACCAGAAACCTGGCACCAACAGCTCCTTCAGCTGCATTTTCTAACTTTAATCCTTCCGATGACTATCTGAAATCAACCCGAGCCCCTCGGGACCCAAACAAAAAAAAATACAAACAAGTTATAAATGATCACCTGAACATAGCTGAACCCTCAGAACACCCAAAATAACATCAAGACACCGCTTCAACTCATGATTCAAGCCTAAGAATCTTCAAACTTTCGATACTCGCCAACGATGCCGAAACTAATCAAAACACATCCGATTAACCTGAAAATTTACACAAACATCCAAAATTTATACTATGAACCTGTTCCAACTTTCGAATTTCCATTCCAACCCCGATAGCTAATTTTTCACTGCCGACCGAAAATCGCCAAAAACTCAATTTTTCCAATTCAAGCCTAATTCTACACCGGACATCGAAACTACATTCCGAACACACTCCTAAGTCCCAAATCACCTAACGAAGCTATCCGGACCATAAAATCTACATTCTGAGGTTGTTACCAATAAGTCAACTTCCAGTTGACTTTTCCACTATTGAACCAAGTTAAGAGACTAAGTGTCTCATTTCTCTCCAAAAATCACTCCGAACCCGAGCCGCCCAATCTAACACAACATAATGAAGCTGAACCACATATAATGAAGCAGAAACGGGGGAAACAGGGCTATTTCTCTCGGAACGACCAGCCAGGTCGTTACATCCTCCCCCACTTAAACATATATTCATCCTCGAACGTGCCAAGAGTTAGTTCTCCAACACCATCAAACTGCCGCATATCCTACCATGCATATACTCGGGGGTGATCCCACGTCACCCTATCCCATAGAGGTCCAATTGCACGACATTGTTGAAATTTTGAAATCCAATCCTAAACCATAAACCTTAGAACCAAATTTCCACTTCTGAAATAATTTACAAGATCAAAATTCCACAACTTTAAACTGAACAATTCTGAACACGCTGTATCAAGCCATATCTGTAACCCAAGATGTAATCACATAATATACCTCCTGATTCAAACACTCATAGTGATAACTCCTAATCACAATAGCTGCTCAGAACATCCCAATACTGGTAAATAACCTCTTATCAAGCAAAGACTTGCTTTAAAACATTCATAAGGTGCCGATGAAGAAAGAAACACGTAGGAACTAGCAACCATTCGTCCAATCATTCAGACATGAAGATCCCCTTTCCCGAACAGGAATTATAGCAGATTTCTAAGCCGACTTCCGATATTTATCCTTCAAACTATGCTGTAGTCAATCCTGAAAGTATTCTAGGTCCAATGACCTCTTCTCATCCAACACGACCACTTTGATGTCATGACACATCAATACAATTCAAAGCCATAACCTGTGCAACTCGTGCACTCAATAGCAACATCCACAAATTATATAAAAGATTCACACGAGAGGACCATCCCGCCATTAATAATTACCGTCACAACACCATGCTAAGAGCCTGACACTCGTCGAAAAAAAAATCAAAACAAACGAATCTGACACCAAGGATCATACCTCCACATAACTCCGCTACAATGCGTGATCCCATCCACACGCTGGTCCACATGAAATACTTCGAGCCACCTTGCTCAAAATCAACAACCATGCAAAATTCGACTTCAAGTACTCAAAGTGCATTGCCATAACCACGGGGGAAATCGAACGATACCATACAACCAGAATTAGAAAGAACATAACCAATACATCTCAACCCCGCAATACCCAATTATTTGCTTTACTCAAATACTGCTAAAGCCCAAATAAATCCGCACCATATGTTCCTATAACCAACGATCGCAACTCCTCACAACCCCGAAAGGTAACTTCATATATCACTCCATAATATGAATAAACTCAATGACAGACAAGTGGTACATACTAACATCTGACTAGCTTTGCCTGCATCTTCACAGTTCACTACCACAAAATAACCTGTTTATGAGAACTCTCAGTCTCGAAGTCATGAAGCGCGCCAATTACTATATATGAGCTCAACTCCACCGCTTGAATACATAACACATCCCTAATACTCAATCATTCCACGAGGGATACCCCTAAAATTCTTCCGCGACACCAAGCAACCTTGAATATCAGCAGTCGATCCAACAATAGAGCGTCGCAATACCAATAAAGCACCCTTAACTCCACACATTGACCTTTCTGAAATTCATACCCTCATAAGCCACCCAATAGTGATATCATCTATCTAGTCATCTGAAACTGCCAGTGCTGCCTAAGAATTTTGACCTTCCTCCCAGAACTGAACCATGACCTCACATATGAAAATCTCAGCTCTACACAACATACCGCATACGCCATTCCATCCTAGGATAGACATGAGAACTTCATAATCCCTTCCGAGCCACAAGAAACTACGCACCCAACTAGTCAAGAACTTCCCATTTGATCCCATTTAGAAGCAAAATCACTATACATTACCTGCACCTCACACCAGTAGAAAAATGTACATCTCTAACCGTGGTAGAAACCATAAAGAACTATCCGAATCCCATTTGTAAAACACCAAACCGTCAGGAATGAATCCTTCTAACTCAACCAAGCTACGCAGGTCACCAAAACCCAAGAGAATTGCTAAGAAACACCTGTAAAAACTCATTACCTCATGAACACCCAAATAACTAATCGTATCCCTTACCATGCCGATCCGACCTACTACCAAGTTGTCCTATTTATCCAAGTTCCTTCTGACTTACATTCGAATTGATGCTTCTCCTTGCCATAATACCACAATTCTCAACCCAGACTCACCACACGTGACCCAAGAATAAAACCATACCGTCTGAGGCTCATAAGCCGCTGAATACTCTCTCAAATATCCCCAAAAGTACCACATTCAAAATACTTACACTGAAGAGACTTCCTGCGAATCTAAAGACATTACCTTCACCTTCATGATACTGATATGTAAAATCCATGATAATGTAGAAATGCCACAAGTCTTGACACCCTCCAACGTAAATCTCAGTTCTAGCCCAAAACACACCTTGAAGATTCCCAATTGCTATATTTAACCTTGAATCTGTCAGATCCATTCTCGAGAGTCATCCACCCTATACAAATCTCGATTACACCGATTAAGCAGATAGAACGACCTGATCCTGTTTGCACAGCAACATACTAGGAAAGTAATCCACACACTTGAAACAACAAGCAAATTCATACACTGCACCCACTACACCTTTTACAGCTACAACTCAATCATTCAATAGAACTCACCTACCCATAGAGTACATTACAACCTGTATCGAAGAACTTCCATTACTCGAGTCATTCCCAGACTCCACCTCTGCACGTCATAACTTATCCATCAATATACCTCGAACTGAAACCAATACAACACATAATCGTGCAATCAACTTATCATTAACAGACTCCCCTACTTGGCTCAAAGCCAACGATCAAGATAAAAAAATAACTTACAATGCCCATAGCTATCACTGCCACCGTACTGCAGTGAGATTCAACTAAATCCTTCACAAGCTCATAATAAAATAACCTGTCTAACATCTCAAGTCATCTGTAAATATCGCATTCACCATTGTAATAGTCATGCCAACTTCCACAAGCGATCTAAACTCAAATTACAACATATATCATTTACTAGTAGAAGAGAACTTACTATAGAACAACATACGGATCACACACCCCAGGACAACCTATAGGAGATACCCCTGCCTGCTTAGCCTCAAACTGATATCTCTCTATACACTTCCGAAGATCATAGCTATTACGTAGTCACTACACCTTTCTGCATTAAAACTCAACCAATGCCTAACCTCGAGGCATCAAAATACACGGTATAAGAACCTGAAGCTGATGGCGGAACTAACACTAGAGCTGAGGTCAAAGGAATCTTGAGCTTCTGGAAGATCTACCCCCACTCGTCTGACGACATGGATACCCTCACTGGACACCACATGTCCCAAGAATTCTACTAAACTGAGCCAAAATTCACACTTGGAGAACTTTGCATAGAGCTTCTCCTCCCTGAATCCTTATAATTCCATCCTCAAATACGGAGTATTCTACCCCTGGCTACGCGTATACACCAGTACGCCATCAACGAATACAATAACAAAAGAGTATAATTACGGCTGAAATACACTGTTAATCAAATGCATGAATTCTACTGGGGCATTGGTCAGCTTAAAAGACATCACCAGGAACTAATAACCCAACAGAAAGATCCGCTTGATGAGTGGTGATTTTACCACTCATTTTAGTCTCTTTCCATTAGACTTTTCATCCTTTAATGATAACATGAGGTCGTTTATAGTGGGTATTGTTCGATTTTTAGGGAAATGATGCCAAGTAGTGATTTGCATTGAATTGAAGTGGAATCTATCAAAAAAGAGTGGAAAAGGGCAATAGTTACCAGTGATTCTGCACCTGCGGACGTCTGGTCGCTGATGCGACATCGCACCTGCGACATCGCACCTGCGAAGTAATTTTCCGCACCTGCGCAAATGGCTCAACTGTATACAGGCCGCACCTGCGACGTGGTATCGCACCTGCGGAACCGCAGTTGCGGTAGATTGTCCGCATCTTCTGAAAAGGATGAAGTCACTTGGAATCATACCTGCGATGTAGTTTCCACATCTGCGAGAATTCTTCCGCAGGTGCGGTCTACGGGCATCAATTCCGGGCAGATTTGTAAAATCACATTTTTCCAATCCCAAACCCACATATACTCGACCCACCAGAAATCTTTGGACATCTTTTGGCATTGTTTTAACATATTTTGAGTCTTGAAGACAAGAGAGAACAAGTTTTGAAGTTGGGTTTTGCACACACACTTGGGTTTTGAAGATTTCAAGCTTGTGGTTAAGGATTTCTTACCCATTTATGTTTATTTATTCATTTCTTTGCTTTGTATTGAATGATTAAGTATGTAGTATTTATCTCCAACATTAATTCTTGTTTATGGAAATATTCATGTTTAAAGTGTGGATTAAATACCTTGTTGTGCTTATGTATTGAATGAATTTTAGTTATTTATTAAGTGAGCTAGTGTTTCGTTAATTATTCTTGTTCCTTAATGTTTCCAAAGGGATTAGATAACCCTAGGACTCGCCCATTAACTCCGAATTAATTTTGGAAAAGATAATTTGGGGTTGGAAAAGATTAATTAACAGGAACTTAAGGTTTTAACCCTCATTTTATAGATTCTACCTAGGTATAGGATTGAACTACTTGTAGCCATATCCGGGTGTATTAATCTCTTAATTTAGTTAGGAATAATTCAATTAGGAAGTCTTGTTAGTCTTCGAAAGAAGCGAATTAATAATTATTAACCCTTGGCTAACTAACATAAACTCACTCATATTTGTAAAATCGTGAAATACATTGGATCGTTACTTGAGTGTAATTCCCGATGCATTCATTCTTGTAGACATTGATAATTTTACTTGCTTTCTAGGTTAATTTACATTTTTGCATTTAGATATAAATATTTTCTAAACCAAAAATCTAAGTGTTTGGCATTGCGCGATAAATGATAGTTCTCTTAAATTCCTAATCGCCTACATATTGTTCTCTGTGGGATTCGACCCCAACCTAGTTGGGTTACTATATTTGATATCGACCGCTTTACACTATTTTAAGGTGTAATTTGAGCGTATCAAATTTTGGCGCCGTTGCTGGGGAACAATTTGGCGTAATTTAGGTTGTTTGAGAAGTAAGTGTAAGTGCTTTGTTCCAAACTTGCGAATATTTGTGTAATTATTTTTCTTACCTTGGTCTATTTTTCTTGTTTGTTCCTAGTTTTTTTCCTTAATTTTTGATTAAAAAAAAATAAAAAAATATGGCATCATATAATGAAAATTGGTCGGATGGTAGTTGTTCACACTTTGATGACCCTTATCCTTATTGTGGAGGACCACACTCGTGGCAAAATTGTTTAAATTCTCCTGGGGATGGATTATGTGCACAATATCAAACCCATGAGTAGAGTATTTGTGATAGATGTGGTTGCCAAAATGGTCACTGGTATGATTGTGTTTATTTGTCCGTCCCTTCCCCAAGCCCCCGCTATGATTCTTCTTCTTCTTGTGATGAAAACTTTAGGGATGAGGAAGTGGAAGAAATGAAGCATGGACGAAATTGAGAGTTCAAGCTCATGTTAGAATGCCTACTTGAAGGAGGAAACAAAGAGAAAAATGCTTTGGAAGAGCTCTTGGAGAATAGTCTTCAAAATGACTTAGCACTTGAAAGGTTGCACTCACAAATGGATAAAATGATTGGAGCCTTAAGGGTTAAAAAATCCTCGGAGATGAGTGATAGCCAAGAATCTTCCTTGGAGGTTGAAATTGAAAATACTTCCTTGGCATTTGATCAAAACCAAGAAGAACTCTCAAATGCTCAAAATGAGAGGATAATGCTCATGTTGAAGTCCATTCTTGAAAATGAGGAGAAGCACAACTTCGCACTCGAGGACTTGAAACATGAAGTGACTCAAAATGATGATCACATCCGCACTTTGGATGATCAAATGAAATTATTAATGGAGGCTCATTATGCCTCTCAACTTGAAAGTGTGAAAGGAAGCCAAGAAGAGTCCAATTTCGAGGAAGAAAGTGAGCTTTACTTTGAGGAATCAAGACTTGAACATCTGCCAACCGAGTCCATGAGTATTAGTGATGCCAAGAAAAATGAGGAATTAGAGTCAACCGATGTAAATGACAATTTGGTTGAAATTGACTCTAGTCCGGGGGAAAATGAGGATGTCAAAATTCGGAAAAAATTGCAAATTGGAGGTTTGAAGTCACATTCCAAGCATTTTTCAACATTGGAATTGTGTGGTGATATGGAAGTTGAACTACACGAATCAATGAAGGATTGCGAGGAGGAAGGACCAATACCATACATTCTACAATTTAAAAGAACAAGAAAGCAAAACGACATTCCTCACATGAAAGCCAAGAAGTGCAAAATGAAGAATTTAATGCTTGGCTTGGTTATCTACTTACCACGCCCCATCGCTCGTGGTCACAAGCTTGATTCCAAGCTAGGTGCCCGGTTCATATCATCCAAGTGGCGAGAAAAGTGGTAAAGTTGACTTGCGTCGTGCCACGACGTTAAATGCGGCGCTTGGTGGGAGGCAACACATCGTTTTCAAAATTTTTGGTCATTCTTGAAATTTTCTTTTTTAGAATAGCTTAGTATATTATTTTTCACTAATATACCATGTTTCAGATTTTTTGGAGCTAAGTTGCGAATTTTTGAGAGCGGGAATGCACCAAAACAGTGCTGCCCAGAAATTAGTTGTTGATCCAAGGCATTTCCGCACCTGCGGTCAGGTTAGTCGTAGGTGCGGACTCGCAACAGCGGAAATAGGAGCGCAAGTACGGACCTTCCGCAGGTGCGATGATTTTTTCTCACGTGCGCCCCCGCAGGCGCGATACTTTTTCCACAGGTGCGGAATTCGTGCAAAGAAAACTCCCCTAACCCTCATTTCATCAGGTCAGTGTGTTTATCCCAATACTAAAAGAAAAAAAAAATTCTCTGTTCCTCTCATCTCGCATATCTCAAGTAGGGCTTGATCTCGCACAAGATTACACAGGTAATGTCTCTTGGCTCCTCTCTCTTTTTCTTCTCTGCTTTTTATTTGCTTTCCCAGCTCTGTTTTCTTCTTCTCTTAAGCCCCTTTGATTTAGGGTAATATTAGGGTGAGGATTTGGTTGAGAGTAAATTAGTGTGTGCTGGATTCAGTGAAACAACATTTTGTGGGGAATCTGAGTACCCAAAGTATGTGAAGAAGAAGCGATGTGAAACTGCCTGCATAGTGTTCGATAAATCATCCAAAAGAAAACTGTGTCTTAGGTACCTAATACTCAGCATTAATAAAGTCAGAGGTCCATTTGCTACACTAATTTGGAAGTCTTGAGTATGAATTAGTTGCTAAAAACCATGTTTCAAGTGCAAAAGATCGAAAAATTTGCTAGGCAGTTGAGCCCCTGGATGAACTCTGCAGAAGCGGCTAATTTTCTGCAGATGCAGCCCCGCACCTGCGTTGATTGTTTCGCAGGTGCGATTCTTGGGCATCCTGAGCAAAACTGCAGAAGCGGTTGAAATCTCGGATATGCGGTACCGCACCTGCGGTTAATCTTCCGCAGGTGCGGAAACTGCGCAGAATGGAAGATTTCAGTAGCTTTGCTCTTGGCCCTTCCCGGGCCCATTCAACTTGGTTCATTGGCCTAATTGCAGTGTTTTAATTTTCTTAACAAGATTCTACTACCTGACTAACTTCGTTTTATTTTTTAAGGTACTTTGAACTAAAAATGGACCCGAACATGAACATAAATGCTCCGTACAACCATGAAATTGAGGATGAAGTTGAGGAACAATTCAACAATGACCGTTTCATGTCTGCTGACTGTCATCGATGGTATTATGACAACCTTCTCACCAAGAAATTAGTGCTCGAGAAAGGGATCACTGAGGATAAATTGGCCGAGCTTCTTCCGGATTTCTATGGCCGTTTGGTCATACTTTATTCCAACTCCTTGCAAAGGTCAACGAGGAGTGGGTTCACCAGTTTTACGCGAACCTCAAGCATACAAAATTCACCGACCGGCAACTCACCATTAGAGGCAAATAGTTAAGTTCGAGGTGGAAGAGATTAATGATGCCCTCGGGATTCCTAACCATCCACTCGAGCCACTATAAGAGAAAGACAACTGCGACAATGCAACATGGCTTGTGTCTAACCTATATCCTGAAAGTGTCAGAGCAAAGTGGGCCAATAAAAGAAAGGGATTGAAGTCGATCGACTTCACAGCCAAGGCTAAGATATGGATCTATATCCTCTGCAACAGGGTGTCACCCTGTGGGAATGTCTCAGACGTGTCATAACTAGAGCCCTGATCATTGCTTGTCTTCTTGATGGCATCCTGGTGAATGTGGACTACTATATTGTGAGGGAGATGCAACAGTATTTGCTTGACAATAGCGTAGGGTTAATGTTTCCTTGTTTGATCACAGAATTGTGCAGGCGGGCAGAGGTTGAGGAGCGTAACACTGATCATTGGCTGCCCACGGACAAACCCTTCCACCCGTTGAGAGTAACGGGCGAGGGTAGTCCAGTGAAAAGCAAAAAGAGGAAGGTGACCACCACTACTACCGGATCTGGATCCTCCTCAAAGACTGCTCCAGCTGAGGGACCTTTTGGGGAGATGAACTCCCAGCTTGCATCCATTCGGGAGTTAGTGTCACAGTTCCCCAGCGGGCCCTCACACTCCCAGCCCCCGCCCGACTATTGCTCCAGAGCTGAGATGTGGACCTGCTTAAAGGCGCAGGGTAAGATGGCAGCATCTATTACCCAGCTCGACACCGCCTATACCATCTTGGCCAAGGCGCATGTCGACCTCAAGTCAGCCTTTGACAAATAAAAGGAGAAGAACAAAAAGAAGGGCAAATTCATGATAAAAATGTGGAGGGGGATTAAAGAGAACTTTAAATGGGGGCAGCCGAGCAGGCGGATACCAGTTGAGGATGATGAGGATAGAGAGGAGTACTCGTTCGTGACAGAGGATGAGGATGATGAGAAGGATGCCGATGGCGAGAGTTCTCAGCGGCACTTATTAGCCTTTTCTCCTGTAGTCTGTTAGTCTGATGCAGACCTCAGGGAGATCCTCAAACTATTTTTCTTTCCTTTTGATATTTTGTAGTGGGGACACTGCAATGTCTTTAGTTGGGGGTGGCTTTAGGAGCATATTGTATCTATACTATGACTTTGTGTATGTGCCTTTGCCAGGCTTCTTTGTTGTCTATGGATATTATGTGCCCTTGCCGGGCTTATTTTGTGATATCTTGTGCTCTTGCTGAGCTTGGTGTGATTAGTCTATTTTTATTTTTTATTCCTTTATTTATTTTCTTTAGTATATTATTTTTGCTTCTTTAGTATTAGTTGCTTTTATTTTAGCATTCTCTTTAGTAGTTTTGTTCTTTTATTTTCATCTATATGGTAGTATTTCCTTGGGTTTTCTTTATGCTAAGGTTCTTTTCCAAGGAACATTTTTGAAGTGAACCGGGTGACAAGTCCCTATGATAGATGGCGTGAAACTTTCTTAAGGGAATTAGTCTTCTTTTGCTAGGTGGAGACTTTTGGATTATTTGGTACTAACAAATTTAGTCTCTTGTATGTGAAATGTGAATTAAGAATACCCCTCCGAATGTTGGGTTTTAAATTGAAAAAAAAATAAATAATATATATATATATATATAACAAGTTGCAAGGTAAAGAATAATTTGTGTGATAAATTTTTGGCTCTTTTAATGACTCTTTGCCCACTAGTTTGCATGATATTGCTCTAGATGCTCTTATTAGGAAGTGAACTTGATCCGTCTTGACTAGTTCATGTGACATGTGTGTTAGAGTTTGTGTAAATAATTCTTGTGTTTACTTCTATCATCTAGAACTTGCCTGGTTGGTCTTTTAATACTAATGATAATTACGGTTGGTTGGAGAAATGACCTTAGGCATTCTTTGTGTTATTTGAAAAACCTCTTTTGACTTTCAAGCTTACCATTGCATAAATATTATCACTAGTTACCCTATTTGAGCCTTTAACCTCTTCTTTGGTCACCTCATTAAAAACATTTCTTTAACCTCTTCTTTGGTCACCTCATTACAAACCTTTCTCATTTTGTAAAATAAAATTTCCTCTTTTGAACCCGTCCCTCCGTGAACATTGAGAATGAGGCTAAAAGCCTAAGTTGGGGGTGTGGTGTCAAGTTGGAAATTGGTAAGGTTGTACATTGAGTGTAGGAACCTATACCTCAAAGTGTTCACATGAAATTATTCAGGCTCTAAAAGAAAAGTTTAAAAAATTTTAAAATAAAGAAGAGAAATACGTGTATGTATATAAATATGGAGCCTTGAAGAGAATTAGAGAGGTATTTAAGGTGGTTCCATGTTGGTAATTAGATGCCAATGAGGGCTATGTGGTTTGAAAAGAAACAAAGGGAAACAAGAAATAAAAATGTGAGTAGTGTTCAAGGAGGGTGTAGTCACTTGCAAATGTTTATCCGACCCTTCCCTAAACCTACATTACAAGATTAAAAAGTCCTTATGGGATCTCCAACCGAATGTTCTTGAATAGGCGACGAATTAAAATAAGGGCAAGCTTATGGTATGATGTGTTGTAACACTTGAAATTCTTTGTGAGAGTGAGTGTCTTCGTGAATTTGTCCCTTGTGTTGTTCTTGTAAATATAGTGATTTTGGGACTTTCTTTCTTGTGAGGGCACATGAATTAGGATGGATTGGTGAAATTGATATATCCGAAAATGAGTGAGTTGAGCATATGTAGTGGACTAGTGCTTTTGAGTCACTCCTTGAGGCTTATTCTTGTCACTTGATTATTTTGAAACTCCCTTGCACTTCTTGAAGTTGTTTTTAAATGAGGGAGTTATTCGGGGAAGATGAACATACTTGAGCCTAATTATTAGTGCCAACCAAATCCATAAGTATAATGCTTAGTTGGAGAATGTGATTTGTAAATAATAACAATACGACTTGGGCTTTAAATGGTAGAACCTCATTGAATTGTTGGTTTTGATTTGCTTGAGGACAAGAAAAAGCTTTAAGTTGGGGGTGTTGATGAGTGGTGATTTTACCACTCATTTTAGTCTCTTTTCATTAGACTTTGCATCCTTTAATGATAACATGAGGTCGTTTATAGTGTGTATTGTTCGATTTTCAGGGAAATGATGCCATGAAGTGATTTGCATTGAATTGAAGTGGAATTTAGCAAAAAAGAGTGGAAAAGGGCAATAGTTACCAGTGATTCCGCACCTACGGACGTTTGGTCGCTGGTGCGACATCGCACCTGCAAAGTAATGTTCCGCACCTGCGAAAATGGCTCAACTGTATATAGGCCACACCTGCGACGTAGTATCCGCACCTGCGGAACTACAGGTGCGGTGGACTGTCCGCATCTGCAAAAAAGGATGGAATCACTTGGAATCGCACCTGCGATGTGGTTTCCGCATCTGCGAAGCCGCACCTGTGAGAATTCTTCCGCAGGTGCAGTCAACGGGCATCAATTCTGGGCAGATTTGTAAAATCACATTTTTCCAATCCCAAACCCACATATACTCGACCTAGCAGAAATCTTTCGACATCTTTTGGCATTGTTTTAACATATTTTGAGTCTTGAAGACAAGAGAGAACAAGTCTTGAAGCTAGGGGTTTGCACACACACTTGGGTTTTGAAGATTTCAAGCTTGTGGTTAAGGATTTCTTACCCATTTATGTTTATTTCTTCATGTCCTTCCTTTGTATAGAATATTTAAGTGTGTAATATTTATTTCCAACACTAATTCTTGTTTATGGAAATATTCATGTTTAAAGTGTGGATTAAATACCTTGTTGTGCTTATGTATTGAATGATTTTTAGTTATTTATGAAGTGAGCTAGTATTTCTTTAATTATTCTTTTTCTTTAATGTTTTCAAAGGGATTAGCTAACCCTAGGACTCTCCCATTAACTCCGAATTAATTTTGGAAAAGATAATTTGGGGTTGGGAAAGATTAATTAACAAGAGCTTGAGGTTTTAACCCTCATTTTATAGATTCTACCTAGGAATAGGATTGAACTACTTGTAGCCATATCCAAGTGTATTTAATATCTTAATTTGGTTAGGAATAATTCAATTAGGAAGTCTTGTTAGTCTTCAGAATAAGCGAATTAAGAATTATTAACCGTGGCTAATTAACATAAACTCACTCATATTTGTAAAATCGTGAAATACATTGGATCGTTACTTGAGTGTAATTCCCGATGCATTCATTCTTGTAGCCATAGATAATTTTACTTGCTTTCTAGGTTAGTTTACATTTTTGCATTTAGATATAAATATTTTCTAAACCAAAATCTAAGTGTTTGGCATTGCGCGATAACTGGTAATTCTCTTACATTCTTAATCGCCTACATATTGTTCTTTGTGGGATTCGACCCCAACCTAGTTGGGTTAATATATTTGACATCGATCTCTTTACACTATTTTAAGGTGTAATTTGAGCGTATCACCGCTTCACTCCACAACTAAACAACATGCGAGGTCTTCCAATACACTCACAACTCGAAGCCATATGCCAAACCGAGATAGAAATCAAACACTCAATAGTTCTTACCACATTTCCAGCCAATCCTTTTGTCACAATCAAACAGTTTGAACACATCCAACCATCAAATCACACTCACCACGTAGTCATCTAGTCACCAAATCCCATCAATAAGAACACAAACAGACATATAAGTCCCCAAATGCACGGGTCCTGCACTCGAAATCTCAGCACTCAAGCCACAAAATAAAATCCGGCTTCAAGTCCTCCAGACTGGCCCATTATAAACATGCCAAAATCACGTCTCGTACCTCACCTATGGAAATTACAAGCCATCGATGCACCGCTTGTACCGAGCGCTCATGTGCGCATTTACATGAAAGGAATTTCAAGAGTTACGCTTTTGGCTGAATAAATGGATTCACACGACAAGAATTCAAGAATGTGATATTTTCATAAGGGTTCTATAGCCTCTCGAAGATAAGTACAGACGTCTCTGTACCGATCCGCAAGACTCTACTAAACCTGCTCATGACCGGTGAGTCCTATGTAACCTAGGCTCTGATACCAACTTGTCACGACCCCAAATCTAAACTGGAAGTGATGGCGCCTATCGTCGTATTAGGCTAGCCAAATTTACTGAAAATATCATAAGGTTCCCATTTGATACATAAATTATCTTATGTTTCATAATAGTTTCCACTTTTAAGCATTTCAAACAATAAAAATGATCAGAATGTCTAAACACAACCCCAACATCTGGAGTCAACCGTCATGAGCATCTAAGAAGTGATACAGTCTAATACAAATTCTCTACTACAATAAGTCTGGGAAGTAAAGTAAAATGACAGAGTAGGAAGGAGAAAAAGTAGGTTGCGGACGCTGAGCAACTACCTCGCAATCTCCGAACAATTCTCCAAATGGAGTAGCTTAACTATCGCTAGACCCGGTACCTGAATCTGCACACAATGTGCAGGGAGTAACGTGAGTACGCCAACTCAGTAAGTAACAACCATAACTAAAGACTTGAGTGCAGTGACGAGCATTTTTAAAGATCATGTAAAAACCATATAATAAGCAACAATAGAAGTGATTATACTCAAGTCAGGAATCTACATTCCGAATATTTCATAAAAACTCCAGTTTTGCATTTTATAATTCGTATAAACGTTTGTTCGAAAATTTTCAATTGAGGATCAGTTTAAAAATGAGTGGAAATAGTAGTTTCAAAAAATATCGGCCGCTCGGGAACGGTTTCACAATAAAGCCTCTCGGGCAAGCCTCTTAGTCACTCGAGACTCTACTCTTATAGGTCAATGCTCACACTCAGCACCCCCACTCAATAGGTACCATATTATATATATATATATATATAATCGTTGCGGCATGAAGCTCGATCCATATAATATCTGTTGCGGCGTGCAGCCCGATCCATTTCATATCTGCTGCGGTGTGCAACCCAATCCGTAATAGTCGACAGCGCTCACTGGGGGTACAGACTCTAGGAGGGGCTCCTACAACCCAAGCTCTATATTGTTGCGGCGTGCAGCCCGATCCATATATATTGCTGCGGCGTGCAGCCCGATCCATATAATATATTTCTACGGCGTGCAACCCGATCCATATAATATATATTGCTGCGGCGTGCAACTCGGTCCATATAATATATATTGTTGCGACGTGCAGCCCGGTCCATATAATATATATTGCTGCAGCGTGCAGCCCGATCCATATAATATCCTCACCACTCGGCTCTCATCCTCACAAGCCACTCCGGTGACTCATCTCAACTCACGAGATTCAGCCCAAAGTACCTCTCAGTATTCTAAAACAGTGTGATCACAGTGACAACAACAACATGTATAAAACATGACTGAGTTCCCAAACATGGCATACAGCCCAAGAATATAATGTAAACTTCAAAAGTACAGGATATCATACGATTTCAAATCAAGTATGCGACTTAAAGTCACTACGGGACGGATCGAGACACAAATCCCTATCGGTTCACGCCCACACGCTCGTCATCTATCATGTGCGTCACCTCATTTATCAAAACAATATGAAATACCAGGGTTTCATACCCTCAAGTCTAGATTTACGATCGTTACTTACCTCAAACCGGCCCGAAAAGTACTCCGCGATGCTCTTGCCCCTCGAATCGGCTCCCAAATGCTCCGAGTCTATCAAAATCAGATTAATAACATCAAAATATGCTAGGAAGACGAAACCCATTCAAAAATTATCACAGTTGGGCACAAATCCCGAAGTTGGCCCAACTCGGCCCCGGGGCGCACTTCTCGGAATTCGATACAAATCTCAAAACTAGATACCTTATTCCCTCATGAGTCAATTCATACCAAGAGCATCAAAATCCGACCCACTCAAATCATCAAAAGAAACTCTCAAACTTTCTTTCCTTTTCCCCCAATTTACACACTGATTTTCCCCATAATTTCACCCTAAATTTCACCCTATTTCAGTCCAAAAATCACATGGAAACGAGTTTTAGGTTAAAATATCTTACCTCAACGAAGTCCTCTTGATTTCCTCTTTCAAAACCCTCTCCCAAAGCTTAATCCCGGATGAAATATTGAAGAAATGACTCAAAAATCGCGAAGGCTGGTATTTATACTTCCTGCCCAGTGAAACCGCACTTGCGGTCCCAGGTGCGCACCTGCGGAAAATCACTTAAAGCCCATTTCTCGCACCTGCGGTGAATCACCCACACCTGCGTCTTTGCAGATGCGGTCCAGGTCTCGCACCTGCGACTTTCTCTAGTCTGACGAATTATCGCACCTGCACAAGCCACCTCGCACCTACTGTGTCGCACCTGCGGCTACCCTTCCGCTGACTATTTGAAATAAAATCGAGCCCCTCGGGACCCCAACGAAAAAAATACAAACAAGTCATAAATGATCACCCGAACTTAGCCGAACCCTCGGAACACTCAAAATAACATCGAGACACCGCTTCAACTCATAATTCAAGCCTAAGAATCTTCAAACTTCCGATAATCGCCAACGATGCCGAAACTAACTAAAACACATCCGATTAACCTGAAAATTTAGACACACATCCAAAATGATACTATGAACCTGTTCCAACTTTCGGAATTCTATTCCGACCCCGATAGCTAATTTTCCACTGACGACCGAAAATCGCCAAAAACTCAATTTCGCCAATTCAGGCCTAATTCTACACCGGACATCAAAACCACATTCCGAACACACTCCTAAGTCCCAAATCACCTAAAGATAACCATAAAATATATATTCTGAGGTCGTTTACCAATAAGTCAACTTCCAGTTGACCTTAAGAGACTAAGTGTCTCATTTCTCTCCAAAAATTGCTCCGAACCCGAGCCGACCAATCTAACACAACATAATGAAGCCGAACCACATATAATGAAGCAAAAATGGGGGAAACGAGGCTATTACTCTCGGAACGACCGGCCGGGTCATTACACTTTGATTCACTAAATAGTTTCTCAGGCTATATGTGACTTCTTTGAGTTCATTGGTTTTAATTGGATTTTGGATTTGTATTCCACTTGAGTTTTCATGTGCCATGTGTGGTGAGATTTATTGTGAGTTATTTTTCATCATTTGTAGTCTAGAACTTGCCCGGAATGTGCTTCAAGTCGAAATCCTAGACTAATTTGGTTTGAAAAATGATGTTAGGCCTTTCTTGGACCGCTGCTGTGCCTTAAATTTCCAACCCTTGCATATTTTCCCTAGTCAAAACCTTTTGAGCCTTTAAAATTTTTCTTTGGCAACCATGTTACAAGATTTAAACCTTCGTTCTTTATTGATTTTCTTTTGGCACCCTACCTCCCTAAGTACTTTGAGGTATAAACATAGGCTAAAAGCCTAAGTTTGGGGGTGAAGGTTGGAAAAGTTGTGATGTGAAAGTTGCTTAAAAGGTGAAAGGTGATAAAAGAAAAAATAAAAAGAGTAATGTTTGAGAAAAAAGAAGGGAAAATAAGGAATTGTGAATAAATGGAAGACTATGGTACTATTTGTGTGCATTTGAACATTTTTGTGAGAGAGAGTTAATTATTTCCATTTGATATCCCATTTATGTTTTGAATTGAAATTTATGAGTGTAGGATTCTCTCTTAAGTGTTAGGACACATGAGATTTGAGTTGTGAATTTAATCCCATTTTTAATTAGGAGGAATGAACGAGGGATTTTAATTGCGATAGAGAGTCAAATATTGAAGCATTAGTTTCATGACTTGATTGCTACTTTGATTTACATAGTGTTTGAGCACTTGAATTCATATGCTTTGGATTATGTTGGTACCAATAAAAGTCATGTGTTTATGCTTAATGTAGACCTTTTGACTTGGCATAATATTGATGCACTATTGATTTAAATACTTGGAAGGAGATTTTGTCGTTTTCATTACTTGAGGACAAGAAATAGTTTAAGTTTGGGGGTTTAATAAGTTGGTATTTTACCAACTTATCTTGTCTTTAAGCTTAGATATTTGTTGTGTTTGAGTGATAAAATCATGTGTTTAATGTAGTTTACTTCTATGTTATAGGTTCTATGTGATTAATAAGTGATCATGACGAAACCAAGTGAAAACGAGTCAAAAAGAAGTTGAAAAGAAGAAAATATGGAAAATGGCCTCAGATGTTGCAATTGCGACATATATGTGGGAAATGCGAAGATAGCAGCAATCGCAATTGCGATTAATCAATCACAAATGGAAAGTCAACTCAGTCAAGCAATGTTCGCAAATGCGAAAAGAGAGACCACAAATGCGAAGTCCTTATGTCAAATGTGATAGTAAACAGTAAAGTCAAAGTTCGCAAATGCGAACATAGCTTCGCAAATGCGAAGATCGCGCTTCAGTTCTGGGTACTTCTGTAATTTCCCATTTCTTGGCCCCAAACCATTTAATACACGACCTAGCTCATTTGTAAAATATCTTTGGACATCTTTGGAAACTTTGAACATATCTTGAGAGAGAACACAAGTTTTGGAGCTAGGGTTCTTGCACACACACTTGAGTCTTGAAGATTTGAAGCTTTTGGTTGAGAATTTCTTACTCATTTATGCTCATTTCTTCATTTCCTTGATTTGTATTGAATATATAAGTGTGTAATATTTTTTCCAACACTTGAATCTTGTTTATGAGAATATTCATATTTAAAGTGTGGATTAAATATCTTGGTGTGCTTATGTATTGAATGATTTTTAGTTATATTGAAGTGAGTTATTGATTCTTTAATTATTCTTGTTGTTTAATGTTTCCAAAGGGATTAGCTAACCCTAGGACTCGCCCATTTAATTTGAATTAATTTTGGAAAAGATAATTTGGGGTTGGGAAAGATTAATTAACAAGAACTTGAGGCTTTAACCCTCATTTTATAGATTCTACCTAGGGATAGGATTGAACTACTTGTAGCCATATTCGGGTGTGCTTAATCTCTTATTGTTTTAGGGATAATTCAATTAGAAAGTCTTGTTAGTCATCGAAGGAAGCTAATATAGAATTATTACCTGAGGTTAATTAACATAAACTCGCACATATTTTTAAAATCGTGAAATACAATGGATTGTTACTTGAATGTAATTCCCTATGCATCGATTCTTGTAGCCATTGATCATTTTACTTGCTTTCTAGGTTAGTTTAATTTTCACAATTAGTTATAAATATTTTCTCAAAACCATTCTAAGTGTTTGGCTAAGCATAATAAGTGATAATGCTCTTACACGCCTAATCGCATACATATTGTTCTCTGTGGGATTCGACCTCGACTCATAGTTGGGTAAATTATATTGCATGCTACCGTGTCCATTTACTTTTTAGTAGTGGATTTGAACATCATCAGGTTGCCAACAAAGTAGGATTACAGGTTCAAAGGGACTGACTAGGATACACAACAATTAGACGGGTCATAAACATATAATGGCTCAGCAAAGAAATGCTTATATCACTTCCTAGACTGAACAAGACTACTATTTTTCTTTGCAAACAGACATGGTAAGTTCTAGACATCAACTGACACGCACAACATATCAACAAAATCTCACACGCGCGTTGGCACATAACTCACTTAGGAACGGATCTATCCCGACTCTCTAGTCATAGCAGTTAAGCAACATCAAAATCAAACATTTTATGGAACTTATACATGAATCAAGAACGGAGCCTAGGCGTCACAACTAAGGCACTCACTACTCTCAAGGCACAACAAAGTCAACAAAAGTAATCTCCATTTAATACCATAGCACAAGACTTCACTATTCCTAATAAAAGAAAAACTAACTACACCCGGTTCAAACAAAAGTCTTAAAAAAGAATCTCGGCACAAAGAAAAACCAAGGGGGAATTGTTACACTACCTAAGAAAAACAAAATATTTTTTTCTTCGACTTTGATACCTCAAGAAGACAATCGAGGAAATCCATCATCATGAATTTGGTTTTCAAACAAAGCACGAGAAAACAAACCTACATGTACATATTTACATCGCCCACCCCACACTTTAAATTGTGGCATATCCCCATGACACACAAATAAAAAGGAAGAGGTAAAAGATACTTCCCTGAATCATCTAGTTGGGGTCTGAATCAAAGTCGGGATCTCCTTTGCACGCCCAACCCAGTGCAAACATCTATGCTGAGAGTTTCTTCTCTCCCATCTTCGGGTACATCTCACATTTATCATTCTTACCCTCTTCAGCTCGTTCTTTTAGGGCCCCCATTTCTCCTTCCATCTTGAAGACCATCATTTCTTTCCCCACTCTGAGCATGAGTTGCTTTTCTTGAATGTCCAGAACCGCTCTGCCAGTATCCAAGAAAGGTCTCCCTAGAATCAGAGGTATCTACTATTCTCTTCCATATTCACCACGATGAATTACACATGGAATACAAATTTATCCACTCGAACTAACACATCCTCCAGTATTCCTTCACGTATGATAGTGGTCTGATCCACCAACTACAAAGACACATGTATCGATCTGATTTCTCCAAACTCTCCCTTCAATTTCTTAGAAATAGACAAAGGCATACGATTAATAGAAGCACCCGAATCACACAAAGATTTTCAAACTTAGTACTTCCTAAAGAACAAGGAATAGTAAAACTCCCTGGATCTCCACACTTTTGAGGGAGCTTATTTTGAAGAATGCCACTGCAATGCTCCGTGAGCTTGACAACCGATGTCTCTTCCACTATTAACTTGTTGGACAATATCTCCTTCAAGAACATAACATAAGCTGGCATATGAGAGATAACCTCTGTGAATGGTAGATTAACATGCATCTCCTTGAGCACATCTAGGAAACGCGCAAATTGTTTGTCTAGCTTCTCTCTTATTTGCTTATGAGGAAAAGGTAGATCATGCATATATTTTCTCTCTTCGATCTCATCATTATTTCTTTGTTTGTCTTTCTTCTTCCTTGTTGGAACTTCATATTTGTTCTTCTTCTTTAGATCATCATTTTGCTCCGCCCTCACTTTATTCCTACGATGCTCATCATTTTTTTGCTCTCCTTCATTCTTAACTTGATTTCCCATCAGCGAACTCTTCTGTTCTACCAAAGGATCTTGCAATACTTTGTCATTCCTCAATGACACTACACATATTTTTTCCTTTGGATTTCTTTCGGTATCCGCAGGGAGGGTTCCAGGAGACCTCTCGGATAACAGACTAGGAATCTGCCCTACTTGCCTCTAAATTTTGAATAGTTGCACCGTGGGTTTCAAATGTCTCATCTGTCTTAATAATGAAATACTTCATTATATCTTACATGCTAGGTTTATTAGAATGTGAAGGTTGGTATTTCTGCCTCTGCTAGTTCTGAAATACTGTAGCTTCTTTTCCCTGGGGTCTCAGATTATTTTGCTGCCATGAGTGACTATCATTTGGTGAACTCCAAGAAAAGCCTGGGTCCATCTTCCCCATAAAGTTAAAATTATTACCACTCTGGTAGTTTCTTCTGTCAAAGCTTCCCACAACATTTACCACTTCATTTGCAGCTAAGTCCTGACACTCATACGTTGGATGATCCATTCCACAGAAGTCACAAATTGATGAAGGTTGGCTCTGGACCTTGGCTAAGGTCAAATTTTTTATCTCTTTGTCCATGGCGTCTTACTGGCCTTGCGTTGATATGTTAGAATCACCTTGAGGAACCCGAGCTGATTTTCTTCTTTCATTACTCTCAGTAGGACATTGGTTAGCATCTTGAGAGAGCTCATCAAGAATTGCAACAATCTCCTCATGAGTCTTCTTCATTAAAGGACCTCCAACTTTAGTGCTCCGAGTTCGTCGTAAGGAAGGTGTCAGCCATCCCAAATGTCCGGGGTTGCATCTAAAATTCAATCGCATTATGCTGACACTTTCTCACTATCTTCTTGAATCTTTCCCAAGCCTCAAAAACCGTTTCACTGTTCTTCTGGAAAAAGTTGTGAATTTTCCTTCTGAATTTCACTGTTTTTGCAGCTAAGAAGTATTTGGCAAGGAAATTTTAGTCATATATTCCCATGTCTCGATCGATCCAGTCGGTAAGCTACGAAGCCAGTGCTTCGTGTCATCCTTCAGCGAAAAGGGATTCCCTTAAGTAGACTTCATCTTTTGACACTCCGTTGTACTGAAAGGTGTTCATGATTTCCTCAAAATCCATCAAGTGAGTGTTAGGATCTTCATTCGCCTTCCCTCTAAAGACACAATTGTTCTAGATAGTTTGAATCAACCTTGCTTCAACTCAAAATTATTCGCTGCTACGGGTGGAGGTCTGCCACTGGATAGTCCCTGATTGTATACTGGTCTGGCATAATCACCAATGCTCTACCAGATCTTGGTACCATATTTTCGAACTAGTCTTCAATCAAGTTTCAATTTAGATTGAATCTTCGACCCCCATCATCTCCGATAGTCTCATCAACAACTCTACGGGTTGCCTCAACTGCTATTCGTGCAGCTTCTTCTCTATGTTGTGCTTCCTCTCTTGCAGCTAAATCTACCTCGACGTCACCTTTATTAGCCATGTGTTCTTGGGTTGAAGGTTGCCCCAAGAACTTTCCGGTGAGTTCTTTCTCTTTCCTCAACTATCGCAGACGCTTTTCCAATTCTGGATTGTATGGAATCAATTCTTTTGAAGAAGATCGAGTCATACACCAGAAAAGTCAACATGTTGCTTGCACATAGAAGGGAAAACCTGTGAAAAATAAAATAAAATAGGTTCCTGAATTAGAACCAAAAACTATTTTGAGCACTATTCATTGCCAATCCCTGGCAACAGCGCCAAAATTTGACGAGCGCAAAACACAACACAAAATTGATGCTCACTAGTCAAAGATAGTATAGTTTAATTATCATCTTCACATGGATTGGATTTAAATAGTGTTCGAGTAACCTTTAGTTGATTACTATCCATGAAAATTAATACTTGATTTGATGGTTATTATCAACTAAGATTAACTACTAAATTTTAAGCAATTAACAATTGATCACAAATGATAGGAGATGAGCAACGAAGTAATATCAATGAGAGAAATAAGGGTAATTGACTAGACATGTGCAAGATAATTGACTCGGTATCCAATTCTTGAGTTGGTTCACTCTATAATACTGTGGATTCTCATGAATTCAACAAATAATTAGATTACACTTGAAGTTAATGTTCCTCTTTCGATTAAACGTTAATTTCAATAATTAATCCAATTGAAGCATGGTAGATAATTACAACGAATAAAATGATGGTTATGGTCCAAAGGGTAACTTCTCACGAATATTTCCCTATTTTCTAGTTCGATTAACAATTCAATAGGGTCTTTCGATTAACTATTTGAATCAAGAATTTAAACTAAAGCATATGATGTAAAGAAATTCAATATAAAGCTCCTCTTTCGATTAAGCAAAATAAGAAATAACTTCACAATACGAATTAAAACTCCATCAATTAATTCCAACAATTATCAAGAATCGAATCCCTAGTCAATTTATCAAGACAACGTTATGTTAACACCCTTATGAAAATTACTCCATAGAAATGGAAAAAGTCATCTCAATAAGGTTAAAAAACATAGGAAACATCAATGCTTATGATTCGATACAAACTCTCGTATTGCACCGATCGTTGCTTGAAAGCTTGATGAATTCTTGTGTCTTCTTGCCTTAGTTTCTTCTCAAATCTTTCGTAGGTCAAAAGTCCTCCAAAATTCGTGTTTTTGATGTATTTATACCATGTAGGGATGGGGCCAGACGAAACTATCCTTTCCGAGCCGAAGTGGGAAAAGTTAGGCGGGAAAATACACTACCACGGCGCACCATGCTTCGCATTAGTGGGAAAGTTCAGAGGCCTGTTTTTTTCACTATGCAGGACTTTTGCACTAGCGCCCCTTGCGACGCGGTAGTGCATTTTTCTCAGCGTAGTAATTTTTTCCCACTTTTTGACATCCTAACTTGGTCCTCGACCCCCGAACGTGATCCTGGCTTAATTTGTTGGGCTTCTACTCAGACTTCAAAGCTCCAAATCGCCCATTTTAGCTCCAAACTTGCTTCTTTACTCGAAATCACATCCTACATAATATAACACACGTAATAAGTACAAAGTACTAACGGTTAGGCTCATATACAATCAAGTTGTAGTAATTAGAGTGCAAAATGTATCTAAAACACAAGTTTCTAGCCTACCATCAATCAACATCCTTTTTACAAAATCAAGAAGCGATAACATTAGAATGATACCTACGAAGTAAGTATCATTATACTGCCTCTCTTTTTCTTTGTAGTTTGAGTTTTGGAAGGTACTTCATGGTAAAGAAAATACCTACTTGCAGTATTTAAGCTTTTCAAATCTCAAGGAAGGTTGATAAATTCGTTTCCTAATAGTTGGAACTCACGGGATGGTGATCGAAACCCGTGAATTTGATTTATTTCACTTCTAGTGGACTATTTGTAGTCCACTCGTGTTGGCCTCTTGTGCTGCTGATTTATGGAGTTTAGAAAGGTAAAGGGCAAGGAGAAATGTCACATGTGGTAGGATAGTGAGATGGTCGCTCGTTGTTGCAGTTTCTGGCTAATAGATAACTTGTTGATTGGGTGTGTTATGGTATATTTGGGATTTTTGTTGTATTAAAGGTCCCAAATTGTAGTTAGGTTGTCTTTGAGTTATTGATTGTATTATGATGTTTTCTCGTCTATAGTAGGCTTGAGGAAGCAGTAAAATCAGGGGAAAGGCTGACCATTTTGTTATAGATTAAGTTACTTTTGTTATATAAATGAGAGAGTCATTTGTAGCTTGGCAATAGATTCACTGCCGTTGTTGTAGATTAAGGTGCAATGAGCTGAGTTTAGCATTGTTATTGGACAGATTTCTATAAGGTATGTTAAATCTATCCCTTCTTTTCTTTGGGCATGATCCATATGATACAACGAAACGAGCAAATACTGAACTTTCGCAAATGACTTTATTCTTAGAAGTACTAGGGTTGCCTATGTTCTTGATCTCCCATATGTCCTATTATTATATCGTATGTTCATGGGTCTTAGAAAATACGTAAGTTGATAAAGTTTATTTCGTGATATTAACTGAAGGCATATTGATCTTGTGACATCCCGAGAGATCTTATTTACTTACTTCTTATGCATTGCAATCATTTATACATGTACATTGACCCATGACTAGATGGCGTTATATACGCATATATTAATATGTATATGGGGTATGAAGAAATGTTACAACATTATATACGCACCACCACCTGATCAGTTGGTATACGTTGATGATCTCGCACCACAAATGTTATATATGAGCATGATATGACATTTATATGTATATGCATGACATTATAAATGTTTAATGCTTCATAGAGTTATTCAGACTCACAGGTTGAGTCCTTTACTCCATGTTTCTTTCATGTCTTTTATATACTAATTTTTATACCTTACATACTTGGTACATCGTTCATACGGACACCCCTATTCATGGGGGCCTATGTTTCATGCCCTCAAGTACAGGTAGACAGGCTGGCGGTCTCTCTTTAGGATCCTTGATCAGCAAGAGTTGGTGTACTCCATTTGATCTGGAGCTGCTATTGGGTTTTGGTACAATATTTTTGTATACATTTATGGGTATGACCGGGCCTAGTCCCGTACTTTATACACTTGTACACTCTATTAGAGGTCTGTAGATAATCATGTATAGTTGTATAGTATGTGGCCTTGTCGGCTTATATTTTTGATATATAGTTGTCCATAGCAGCCTTGTCGGTTCACCCTATCATATTCCACATGTATATGTATATATGTCTATTAAAGGGTTTGTATATAGTCATGTATAGTTGGATATTGACAGATGTTACGCATGACCTACCCTTATTTCATGTTTATGTCTTAGAACAAGTAGGACTAGGGCACTCGTCATGGCCTATCGGTTTGGGTCGTGACAGACATGGTGTATCACTGCAATTTGTATACGGCCAAAATCATAGGAGACCAATTTTGATGTCTCTGTTATGCCAAGCCTGAGCTTGGAAGGTCTCGAAGTAAAGTTTGAAGCCCAATCTCAGAATGCATACCTCGAGAGAGCACATCGAAGGCCTGTCATGGCCTACCTCGAAGCAGTGCAAAATCGATGACAATCAAGAAAAAGCGGGAATTTTCCAAGGACACATGGTTTGGACAGATAAGATTTGTAAGAGATAGTACAAATCTGTACTAGGTCGTTATACAGATGTACCAATAGTATTCTTTGTCATATTTAGAAATGTACCATATTATGTTTCTCCCCTCCTATATAAAGGGGATCCCAATAATTTTGTAAAACACATCACTCACTGCTACAAGAATATTCTACTCTGCTTTTCTCGTTTTTTGTACTCAAGTTTATTCTTCAACTTTATTTTTATTCATTTATTGTTCATAGTTTATTATTACTAAGCTGGCCTTGAGGCCCTGAAACCATCAAGCTCGAGGCGCTCGTTCCATTAGCAAAACTTGTTTGATTATCACATTCTCCTTACTTACACTTATCATTTCTTGATTATTAACTAGTATTGGAATAAATCACATATTTTTAGAATCACAAATCAAGTATAATTGTTAAAACAATTTTCGAGTTAAACAGTTTGGCGCCCACCGTGGGGCTAAAGATAATAGTGATTATTTTGGTGCTACTTTTCTGATAACACACGTTATTCTTCACACTTTTTCTTGTCCAAATATTCTTTGATTTCCGGTTAAAATATGTCTAACTCAGCAAACGCATATGGAAACGACGGTCTCGGGTTCCACGGAGAAAATATTTCAACAGCTTCAGGGGTTGGTGTGCCACCGCTAAAACCTGGGGTAGCACCAGCACCAAACCCTGTCGACGTAGGTTCACACATCTATTTACATGTCGACTTGGGTACTGATATTAAAGGAAGTGTACATGGAGGAGACCAACCTGACGTACAAAGAACGCAGGCTCGAGAAGAAAGAGAAGTTAGCCTACAAGTAATCTTTTAAATGTTGCAAGAACAACAAGTTGCTATCGCTCAAATACAGAGTCAGCAAAAGACTCCGAGCACAGCAGGACCAGAAACAGCTCTTCGAGTTGAGCCAGCCCCAGAAAGATAAAGCAATAATGGGTCAGGAACGGACCCCACCATCATGAGGATGCTCGAGGAACTCACTAAGAGGGTCGAATCCGGAGAAAAGAAGATAGAGGACAATGACAAAAAAGTGGAAACTTACAACTCGAGAGTCGACTAGATCCCAGGAGCACCCTCGGTCTTGAAAGGACCGGATTCAAAGATGTCACGACCCGATTTCGGAGTCGTGATGGCGCCTGTAATAGAACCAAGCAAGCCGCCCATTTTATCTAAGCTAAATTCAATTTCCGGCAAAAATACAATTTTAAACGAAATTACTGATAATACTAATAATCTGAAGTTTTGAAACAATATCTGAAACAAAATTTAAAATCTCCAACCGCGGATCCGGTGTCACTCAGTCATGAGCTACTATAACATAAAGCAAGGAAAATGAGAAATGGACAACATAGTCTCAAAATAAATAACTACATGTAGAATAAGAAAAAGAAGAAGAGGTCGCAATCGCCAGCTGCTACCTCGACGACTCCAATGAAACTCTGACAGCTGCTGAGTATCCACTATCGGGTCCCGGTGTACATGAATCTGCACACAAGGTGTCGGGGGTAGCGTGAGTATACCAACTCAGAAGTAACGAACCCAAACTATGGGCTGAGAGGTAGTGACGGACAAAACCTCCGAATTTACAATAGACAGTATACAGAAATTAGGCATGGTAACAGTTTATCAAAATGAGTGAATATGCCAAGTATGTCAGTATACTCTACATGCCATCATAAAGGTATATGTATGAAACCAGTGTGGATATGCACATAGTGCTCACAACCCTCACACAACAGTCCTCTCAGTACTGTATATGGCTCTCAGGCCCAGGGAAAAGTCCATCCCGGAATGTGCATAATCATTGGTGACCGTAGTCACTCAATACTGAGGAAAAAAGCCAATCCAGCCCCACGGAGAAGGTCCATATCCGGAATACAACACTCAGAAAAGATCCATGTCCAGGGACGATCCATCCCTCACATAACATAAACTTCATACACGATCCATACCCAGGGAAAATCCATCCCTCAACATCAATGCGCTCACTGGGGGTGTAAAGACTCCGGAGGGGCCCTAGTGGCCCAAGCGCTATATCAAGCCAACGAATGCATGATTTAAGTATCGATGTGGTGTGCAGTCCGATCTCACAACTGTCTTAATAACAGGCTCTCGGTCTCACTCAGTCATTACTCTCCAGTCTCACTCACATGGATCACAGATTCCTCCATCATCCCGAAACAATGATAAGTATGCATATAATTAACAATACTGAGACTGAGGTATGAAGTGATATGCTATAACTGGACTGAGTATATGAAATCAAATAATCACAAATTGAGATAGTAATATACGACCACTCGGGTCTCAGCATTTTCGGCGTGAAGCCTAGAATTTATACTTAACATGATTTCTAACAGATTCACAATTACTACAGTAATAGAAATGCGGATATCAATCAGTAATAGTTACTATACAAATGTCGTGGGATGATCCAGGCCACAAATACTCGGTGCACGCCCGCACGCCCGTCACTTGGCATATGCGTCACCTCAATTATAGTCATAAATCATTTAGCTCGGGGTTTCGAACCCTCAGAATTAAATTTGGAAACGTTACTTACCTTAAAATCGGCTAAAAACCTAGCCCTTAATGCCTTTGCCTCTAGACTGGGCCTCCGAGTGCTCCAAATCTACCAAAAATCAGATTCATATCATTATAATATGCCAAGGAATGAAACACATTCGAAAATTACCAAATTTACCCAAAAAAACGAAAATTGGTCAAACACGACCCCCGAGCCCACGTCTCGAAATTCGATAAAATTTACAAAACTAGAATCCTTATCCACCCACGAGTCTACCCATATCAAATTTACCAAAATCTGACCTTAAATACCCATTCAAATCATCAAAAGAATTTCCCAAATTTTCCTCCCATTTTTCCCCAATGTCCACTTTGATTCCTCAAATTACATGGTAAAAATCAAGACTAATTCATGAAATTAGGCCAAAAGTGATTGAAGAACACTTACCACAATAATCTCACTGAAAATCCCTTCAAGTTCCACCTTCTCCCGAGCTCTCATATGGGTTTTTGAAAATATGGACTAAACCTTCATTTTTGAACTTAAAAGAATCTGCCCCGGCAAATTTCCTTCATCGCGATCGCGGACCTCCAGTCGCGATCGCAGAGAGTAACTAACACGCCCCCAGAATTCATTTTACGCGAACACAGGATCCTGCTCGTGATCGCAGACCTCAACCAACTCAACCTACGCGATCGCGGTTGGCTTCACGCGACCGCGTAGAGATACGCTCAACACCTGACGCCTAGCTTCTTCTACGCGAATGCGAAGTCACCCACGCGATCACAGTGACTAAGCTGCCCAAACTCTGCGATCGCGAACACCTTTATGAAATTTCAGAGAGAAAAATCATGGCTGCCTCAACTCGTGCTACGCGATCGCGATTGCTCTCATGCGATCGCAGAGAAGAATTACCTGCTGCATAAAAACCAGAAAACTAGAAACTCCTAAGGCCCAAAAATTCCCGTTTGAGCATCCGAAACACACCCGAAGCCCTCGGGTCCTCAAAAAAACATACCAAAACACCGCATAACATCATTCAAACTTAGTCGAGCCCTCGAAACACCAAAAACAACGCAAAACACCAAAATCACATCAAATTCAAGACTATGAACTTTGAAATTTCTAAATTCCACCAAAGATGCCGAAACCATCCAAAACACATCCGATTGACTGAAAATTTGCACACATATAAAAAATGACATTACGAAACTGCTCCAACTTCCGGAATTCCATTCCAACCCCGATAGCCTATTTTCCCCTGCCGACCGGAAATCGCAAAAAACTAACTTTTTTCCAATTCGAGCCTAATTCTACACCGGATATCAAAACTTTATTCCGAACTTACTCCTAAGTCCCAAATGACCTAACAAAGCTATCCGAGCTATAAAATCCACATTCCTAGGCCGATTATCCAATAGTCAACTTCCGAGTGACTTTTCTAACTATAAGGCCAACTTAAGAGACTAAGACTTTTCTAACTATAAGGCCAACTTAAGAGACTAAGTGTCTCATTTCTCACCATGACCACTCTGAACCCGAGTCAACCAACCCAACGCCACACAAAAGAGATGAACCACACAAGCAATGAAGGAGAAATGGGGGAAATGAGCTAAACTCTCGAAACGACCGGCGGGGTCGTTACATTCTCCCCCTCTTAAACAAACGTTAATACTCGAACGTGCCAAGAGTTGTTCCAAAAGCCATCAAACCGCCGAATAACCTTACCATGCACTTACCGGGGGTGACCCCACGTCACCCTACCCCGCATCGATCTAATAACACAACACATTCGAATGCCACTATCTCCAACCTAATCCCTATGCCTTAGAACCCAAATTCCACGTCAGAACTTATCTACAAGATTAGAATCACGCCTCCTCACACTGTATATGCCTGAACATGCTGTACCCAACCAGAGTCATAACTCAAGGTGAAATCACATACTATATCACCTATCTCGAACACTCCAAACGATAAGCTTAAATCACAACAGACGCCCAAGCCACCCAAATACCGGTAATAAACCCGAAATCAAACAGAGACCCGTTATAACATCTCAATATACTGCCAATGATGAGAGAAACACGCAGAAACCCATAATCATTTGTCGTATAAACAAATGATGGAACTCTCTCCCTTCGACAGGAAATGTAGCAAAACTTCTAAGTCGATCAGCGTCAACCTCCTCCCAAAAATGCTGCAACCAGATCTGATAACACCTATCCTAGGTTTAATGACCTCTTCTCATCCGTCACAACCACTCCAGTAACAGGACACATCTATACCACCTAAAGACATAACTCGTGCAGTCTGTGCCCCAATAGAAAATACCCCAAATGTACCCAACATGAAAAAAAAATGACACCAAACAAGAGAACCGTCTCTCATTATTAACGGGTAACACCACAATGTAATGCTAAGAATCCCTCACAAACCGCAGAACCAAATCACACGAATCTGAAAGAACAAAACCCATATGTCCAAACTCTATGATACTCAGCTACTTTACCTTAATCAACTCCTCTAGAAGATCACAACAGAACCGCACCATGTGTGCCTAAAACCAACAAATCGTCGCTCCCCGAAGTAGGGACGGGTAACCCGTACATCATCCCGGAGCACAGATCAACCCAATAGCCAGTAACTGACACCCTCACAATAGCTCTACGGAGTCAAACAATTCGATTCGGTGAAAAACACCTACATAAAGTCATACCTAAAAGTATCGTCATCTATCTAATCAAACTACGTCAAAACCGACCATACTCTGAAATGGCACATCCACTCGGGTATCCAAACCCCCAATAGGTACCACGCACGACCAACACACGCGGTCCGTAACAACAACATCACCCACAAGGGCAAGCACATGAACATATGTAACAAAAGGTTCACGGGGCGTATCCAGAGAATGGGCTAAAATATGATGAACGTGTGAATATGAAAAATCAGAATAAAATAAAAACTGAAGCTTCTCGTGACAGACTGAAACAATACCTGGGATCACCGCATCATAAGCCATCGCATCCGGTCTGGCTGAAAGTGCATAAAATTGTGCCTGATCACCACTGGGTCGACCTCCCCCTCTAGGGAGACCCCTACTTGTCTGACCCCCACCTCTAGCTGCCTGGGTGGGCGGTGCAGCTACTGGGTCTGAAGCCACGGGATGACTCCTCTGCTAATAAGTACCTCTCGCAAGACGGGGACAAAACCTCTTGATATGGCCCACATCTCCATACTCAAAACAACCCCTCTCTGAGAATGGCACTCGGGACTGAAAGGAACCCCTAGCACCAGGATAACCATTAGAAGAACCAGGCATAGATGAACTTTGAACCGATGGTGTCCAAGATGAACCCTGAGCTGGCAGGGCACTGAAATATGGGTGCACTTGATGCAAACTGTGAGGATCATGACCAACTCATCCACCACGATAACCTAAGTGACCTAGTTGAGCCTGCCTGAATGGACGGCCTCTACCAGGCTAAGGCTGCCCCATGAAGGAACCCCACCAGAACTCACAGATCCTCGAGCCCTCTTGGCCTCCCTCTCGATTCGCTCTTAGCGGCAAATCGACTCAATCTCTCTGGCAATGTCAACCACCTCCTCAAAAGAAGCACTAGATACCCTCTCCCTGGTCAGAAAAATCCGAAGCTGATAAGTGAGGCCATCAACGAACCTTCTGATCCTCTCCCTATCCGTGGGAACTAGCCAAATAGCATGACGGGCCAACTCAGAGAACCTCATCTCATACTTCATCACGGTCAGGTCCTTCTGGTGCAAGTGCTCGAACTCCCCGTGCAGCTCCTCCCTACGGGACTACGGTATATACTTCTCTAGGAACAAAATGGAGAACTAACGCTAGGTAAGGGGCACTGCATCAACAGGTCTACGCCGCTCATAGGCAACCCACCAAGAGAGTGCAGCTCCTGCAAACTGGAAGGTAATAAATGGGACCCCACTAGCTTCCAGTATCCCTGCTGTGCGAAGGATCCTCTGACACTTGTCCAAAATGCCCTGGTGTCCTCGCCCTCAGTACCACTAAAAATCGGAGGCTGAAGTATACTAAATCTCTCTAACCTGCGCTGCTCGTCATCTGCCAAAGCTGGGACCACAAACTCCTGGGCTGGGGTAACCGGCTGGAATGGAACTGCTCCCGGTGTCTGAAGCCCTTAAGTAACCTGCTCAGGTGTCCGGGCAGCTAGAGTCTGAGTGACTCCCCCGGCCTGAGAAGTGGCGGCAGTAGTAGACATGGAGACTGCCTGTGCAAGACTGGTGCACACAGTCAGAATCTGAGCAAGGGTCTCCTGAAGACTCGGAATCACAATAGGCACTGTCGATGCCTGAGCCTGTCCCGATGGAACCTCAACGACAGGAACCTGGTCCTGAATAGTAAGAGGGTCCATAGGTGTTGTCCCGGATGCTGCGGGGCCTCTACCCCTCCCTTGGCCACGGCTTCGACCCCTCGTCGTCCAGCTGGTGTCTGATCACCCCGATCGGTAGTGCGAGTCCTCACCATCTGTGAGAGAATGAAACAATAGGAGTTTAGTTCCAGAAATTAACAGATTCACACGACAGAATTTAAGAATGTGAGATTTTTCCTAAGGGTTATGTAGCCTCTCGAAGATAAGTACAGACGTCTCTGTACCGATACGCAAGACTCTACTAAACCTACTCATGACTGGTGATACCTATTTAACCTAGAGCTCTGATACCAACTTGTCATGACCCGATTTCGGAGTCGTGATGGTTCCTGTCGTAGAACCAGGCAAGCTGCCCATTTTATCTAAGCTAAATTCAATTTCCAGTAAAATACAATTTTAAACGAATTACTGATAATACTAATAGTTTGAAGTTTTGAAACAATATCTGAAACAAAGTTTAAAATCTCCAACCCCGGATTCGGTGTCACTCAGTCATGAGCTACTATAACATAAACAAAGGAAAAGGAGAAATGGACAACATAGTCTCAAAATAAATAACAACAGGTAGAATAAGAAAGAGAATACGAGGTCGCGATCGTCAGCTGCTACCTCGACGACGCCAATGAAACTCTAACAGTTGCTTAGTATCCACTACCGGGTCCCGGTGTACCTGGATCTGCACATAAGGTGCGGGGGTAATGTGAGTACACCAACTCAGAAGTAATGAACCCAAACTATGGGCTGAGAGGTAGTGATGGACAAAACCTCAGAATTTACAATAGACAGTATACAAAAATTAGACATGCTAACAGTTTATCAGAATGAGTGAATATCCCAAGTATGACAGTATACTCTACATGCCATCATAAAAGTATATGTATGAAACCAGTGTGGATATGCACATAGTGCTCACAACCCTCACACAGCAGTCCACTCAGTACCGTATATGTCTCCCAGGCCTAGGGAAAAGTCCATCCCGGAATGTGCATAATCATTGGGGACTGTAGTTACTCAGTACTGAGGAAAAAGGCCAATCCAGCCCCACGGAGAAGGTCCATCTCTGGATTACAACACTCGGACAAGATACATGTCTAGGGACGATCCATCCCTCACATAACATCAACTTCAGACACGATCCATGCCCAGGGAAAATCCATCCCTCAACATCAATGCGCTCACTGGGGGTGTAAGGAATCCGGAGGGGCCCTAGTGGCCCAAGCGCTGTATCAAGCCAACAAAGGCATTATTTAAGTATCGATACGGTGTGCAGTCCGATCTCATAACTGTCTCAATAACAGGCTCTCGACCTCACTCAACCATTACTCTTCAGCCTCACTCACATGGATCACAAATGCCTCCATCAGCCCGAAACAATGATAAGTATACATATCATTAACAATACTGGGCCTCCGAGTGCTCCAAATCTACCAAAAATCAGATTCATATCATTATAATATGCCAAGGAATGAAACTCATTCGAAAAGTACCAAATTTACCCAAAAATCCTAAAATTGGTCAAACCCGACCCCTAGGCCCACGTCTCGGAATTTGATAAAATTTATAAAACTAGAATCCTTATCCTCCCACGAGTCTACCCATATCAAATTTACCAAAATCGGACCTCAAATACCCATTCAAATCATCAAAAAAATTTCCCAAATTCTCCTCCCATTTCCCCAAATTTCCACTTTGATTCCTCAACTTACATGGTAAAAATCAAGACTAATTCATGAAATTAGGCCAAAAGTGATTGAAGAACACTTACCACAAGAATCCCACTGAAAATCCCTTCAAATTCCACCTTCTCCCGAGCTCCCTAATGGGTTTTTGAAAATATGGACTAAACCCTCATTTCTGAACTTAAAAGAATCTGCCCAGGCCAATTTCCTTGATCGCGATCGTGGACTTCCAGTCGCGATCACAGAGAGTAACTAACACGCCCCCAGAATTTGTTTTACGCAAACGTAGGATCCTGCTCGCGATCGCAGACCTCAACCAACTCAACCTACGCGATCGCGGTTGGCTTCACACGACCACGTAGAGATACGCTCAACACCTGATGCCTAGCTTCTTCTACGCGAATGCGAAGTCACCCACACGATTGCAGTGACTAAGCTGCCCAAACTTTGTGATCGCGAACACCTTTATGCGATCGCAGAGAGAAAAATCATGGTTGCCTCAACTCGTGCTACGCGATCGCAGAGAAGAATTACCAGGCGTGCTCAGCATATGTGGAGGTGGAAGCTAGTTGTCGAACCCAGCTCGGGAGGTCCTTAACCGCACTGAGGTACCATTCGACGACTACATCACCAGAAGGGAGTTAGCCCGAAAGGAAGAGAAAATATGTAATTAATGAAACATGCTCAATGAGTCGACACTTACGCTTCATGTTCCATTCCTCGGGGAATGGCATCTTCTAAGCAGGAATCAGGTCTGAAGTTCTGACTCGAACGAAGCGGCTCATCCACCCTCGGTCTTTATCTTCATCGATGCTAGCGATGAAAGACTTCGAAGATCGACAATGTAATTTTATCAAGCCACCTCGATAGAGACGAGGGCTGTACAGTCTAATCAGATGGTCGAGGGTGAAAGGCATCCCCTCGACCATGTTCTAAAAGTACCTAATCAGGTAAAAAAAATTCCAGAAGGAAGGATAGATTTCCCCGAGCGTCACCCTATGTTGTCGAAAAAAATCGAGGATCACTAGGTCTATCGGTGGCAAAGAAGGTTCTACTGGACCTAAGGTGAATGGGTATGTGTACACGCTTAGGAAACCAACTTTATAAGTGGTTATGTCCTTTTCAAGTGAAGGGATCTCCACTTGTACTGCAACCCCCCAACGGCAATCAACCTTCACTTTTTCGATTTCGTTTATTAGACTAAGATAACGAGATATGGGTTCACACCGTCCCGCAACCGAGGAAGGTTTTTCGACCTTGAAATCAGAAGATGTTTTACAAGGACCGGGGTACACTCCTCAATACGAGGAGGTACCACTGTTTTTCTCTTAGACGAGCGTGATGATGAAGGGGATTTCTCTTTTTGGGGAAATGTCTTTGAAGTTTTCACCATGTTTGTTGTGAAATTTCAAAGTGAGAAGAAGAAACTGGTTAAGAGGTAAACACAAAGAAAAGGTGAATACAGAGAAGAGTTAATGAAGATTTAAAGATGTTATAGATAGTAAAAGTATAAAAGTGAAGGACTGGAGTATTTATAGGGGTCATCTAAGCGTGTTGAACAAGCTAAAAGGCCGGCCAATAACCGTTATCGATTTATGGGTTTTTGAGAACTGTACTGACATGACCTCTGCACAGCCTTTCCGTTACACCAATCGCTGACCTCATGTTACTGACGTCATGGTGGGGATATTGAAGAGTCAAGAATTCAAATCGTTTCTTATCATTTCATTCTAAGAAATGCGGGGACTATCTGTATACGGCCGAAATCGGAGGAGTTTGATTTCGAAGTCTCTGTTATGCCAAGCCCGAGCTTGGAAGGTCTCGAAGTAAAGTTCGAAGCCCAATCTCAGAATGCATACCTCGAGAGAGGACATCGACAGCCCAATACGGCCTACTCAAGAGATCACATCGAAGGCCCGTCACGGCCTACCTCAAAGCAGTGCAAAATCGATGACAGTCAAGAAAAAGCAGAAATTTTCCAAGGACACGTGGTTTGGACAGATAAGATTTGTAAGAGATAGTACAAATCTGTACTAGGCCATTATACAGTTGTACCAATAGTATTTTTTGTCATAATTAGAAATGTACGATATTAGGTTTCTCCCCTCCTATATAAAGGGGACCCCAATCATTTTGTAACACACATCATTCACTGCTACAAGAATATTCTACTCTACTTTTCTTGTTTGTTGTGCTCAAGTTTATTCTTCATCTTTATTGTTCTTCATTTATTTTTCATAGTTTATTGATATTAAGCTGGCCTCGAGGCCCTGAAACCATCAAGATCGAGGCCTTCGTTCCTTTAGCAGAACTGGTTTGATTATCACATTCTCCTTACTTACACTTATCATCTCTTGATTATTAACTAGTATTGAAACAAATCACATATTTTTAGAACCACAAATCAAGTATAATTGTTAAAACCATTTTCGAGGTAAACACAATTCCCAAGAGGTTACTATGGGGGATGATGGGTGTTGAGGCTGCAGGGCCGGATATATGTTCTGAATGTGGATGGGTTGCAAGAGTCGATTCTAGAGGAGGCCCATAGTTTGCGGTATTCTATCACGACCCAAACTGATGGGTTACGATGGGAACCCGGTACCTTACTCAACTGAATACCAACATAATGTATTTTTTTTTATCATGATAGCATAGGTAAATGAGACGGAAAGTGTCACATCTCGCGTTTTCGTACGTTAAAAGTATCGTCTTCGGTTAACCGACGTGAACTCGGGATGAGATCATTTTGACGTTAACAAATTTACGTTTTTTAAAAAAAAAATAAAAAAAATATAAGTGTTATGAAGGATAAAAGGGTACACGGATTAAAGAAAATGAGTTTCGTTGAAAGTGGACAATTTGAAATAAAATACAGGTCGAGCGATAATACCCGATAATTATGAACTAGTACCATGCAAGGTACAATATGACCACGGTAGTATAATGTATAAAGTATACTAAAAATGAATAGTATTTTCAGGTAATTGGAGATAATTTTTAATTATGGGGTAATTAATTAATTACCGGGTAACGAGACATTACCTAATTAACTAATAAGTGGATAGAGTTTAATAAATCCACCATCAAAACGTGGCAGTCAGCCACATTGTAAAGAAATGACTAAGTCATCTCTTTGATAGGTGGCAATTAAGTAGCAATAAAGAGACTTCATCTCTTATAATACAAAAATCCTATCATTATAACATTAGGAAAAAGAAAACGTTACCAAGCTTTAGCAAAGCTTAAGCAGTTCAAAGCTTTACAGATTTGCAAAATCCAAAAATGTTACCTTCTTTATCACATTTTGAAACCATTAGCTTTCTTTAGCTATTTCAAAAGCTTTCAAAAACCAGTAACCTTGGGACCTCTCACAATTCAAAAAGTAGTATTATTTTACAATTAAGAGGATGTTAGCTACTTCAAAGCTTTCAACAATTAATTATACGGATTTTTCCCTACTCCAGGTATGTTAAGGCTATTCCTTCTTTCTTTTGGCATGGTCCAAATTATACTGAAGAAACGAGCAAATACATAGTTTTTATAAATTACTTTATTCATAGAAATAGTAGGGGTGTATATATTCTTGATTCCCCATGAGAATTATTATTATTTTCTGTTCATGGGTCTCAGAATAATACGCAGTTGGAAAAGTTTATCCGGAAGGAATATTGAATTATTACGTACTTTTCATGCATTTTATACATGTGCATTCACCCATGACCATATGGCGTTATATACGCGTATATATGTAAATATATGTATATGGGATATGGGAAAAGGTTACGGCGTTATATACGCACCACCACCTGATCAGCTGGTATATGATGATGATGTTGCCCACAGTGGTTGAAATATGATTCAAACGGCATTATAAACGCGTATATATGTATGTATATTCAAACGGCGTTATATACGCGTATATATGTATGTATATATATATATATATATATATATATATATATATATATGTATATGGGATATGGAAAAGGTTATGGCGTTATACACGCACCACCACCTGATCAGCTGGTATACGATGACGATTTTGCGCATAGTGGCCGATATGATATGATGGGATGCCCTCAGAGGCTGATGATGTTATGAAACATATACCTATGCACGAAATGATATTCATACGCATATGCATGATGCTAAAAGTGATTTATTATTACAGAAGTTATCCAGACATACAGGTTGAGTCAATTACTCTATATCTCTTTGGGTCGTGACAGAAAGGCTGTAGTAGGATAACTAGAATAAAATACGTAATACCAACTTATACATAAGAAATACGGGCTTATAAGACCAAAACGATCACCCGTACACTGAACACATGCCGACAAAGCCATACAATCTTTTACGTACATGACATATGTCTACTGTGAACAACTAATTTTGACCACACCGAAAATTTTAGTGTAAATACTTCTTTAGGGTCTAAT
>ML333657.1:0-17340 GCA_005239505.1 Nicotiana paniculata
ATGTAACTTGATCATTTCGAAGCGTTGGTTATGGTTCTTTGGGTCGTATTTGATGTCCCGGATCAATATCATGCGATCCGATATCGACTCCGTACCAAGGCGTCCGGCCTGGACCATGGCAGGCGATAATACAGGTACGATTGGCGGAATTCCAGTTTAATTGTGATAAAATGCACAAAAAAGTAACGTGATCATTTCGAAGCATTGATTATGGTTCTTTGGGTCGTCTTTGATTTCCCGGACAAATATCATGCGATCCGATACCGAATACGTACCAAGGCGTCCGTCCTGGACCACGATAGGAGATAATAGAGGCACGATTGGAGGAATTCCAGTTTAATTACCAGAAAATGCCAAAAAATGTTACCTTGGGTAGTATTTGGTGTCCTGAAAAAATATTATGCGATCCGGTACTGGCTCCGTACCAAGGCGTCCGACCTGGGCCACGGCAGGCGATAATACAGGCACGACTGGCGAAATTCCAGTTTAATTTCCATAAAATGCCAAAAAATGTAACTTGATCATTTTGATGCGTTAGTTATGGTTCCTTGGGTTGTATTTTATGTACCGGAGAAATATCATGCAATCCGGTACCGGCTCCGTACCAAGGCATCCGGCCGGGACCATGGAAGGCGATAATAGAGGCACGACTGGAGGAATTCCAGTTTTATTGCCATAAAATGCAAAACAAATGTAACATGATCATTTTGAAGCATTGGTTATGGTTCCTTGGGTCGTATTTTATGTCCCATACAAATATCATGCCATCCGGTACCGGCTACATAGCAAGGAAAAAAAAGGCGTCCAACCTGGAACACGGCAGGCGATAATACAGGCACGACTGGCAAAATTCCAGTTTAATTGCTATTAAATTCCAAAAAATGTAACTTGATCATTTCGAAGTGTTGGTTCTGGTTCCTTAGGTCGTACTTGATATCCCGGAAAAATATCATGTGATCCGGTGCCGGCTTCGTACCAAGGCGTCTGGCCTGAACCATGTCAAGCGATAATATAAGCACGACTGGCGTAATTCCAATTTAATTGCCTTAAAATGCCAAAAAATGTAACTTGATCATTTCGAAGTGTTAGTTATGGTTCCTTGGGTCATTTTTGATGTCCCGAAAAAATATCACGCAATCCGGTACCGGCTCTGTACAAAGGCGTCCGGCCGGGACCATGCCAGGCGATAATACATGCACGATTGGAGGAATTCCAGTTTAATTACCATAAAATGCAAAAAAATGTAACGTGATCATTTTGAAGCGTTGGTTACGGTTTCTTGGGTCGTATTTGATGTGCCGGACAAATATCATGCGATCCGATATCGACTACGTATCAAGGCATACGGCCTGGACCACGAGAGGCGATAATACAGTCACAACTGGCGGAATTCCAGTTTAATTGCCGGAAAATTCCAAAAAATGTAACTTGATCATTTCGAAGCGTTGGTTATGGTTTCTTGGGTAGTATTTGATGTCCCGAAAAAATATTATGCGATCCAGTACTGGCTCTGTACCAAGGCATCTGGCCTGGACCATTGCAGGCGATAATACATGCACGACTGGTTAAATTCCAGTTTAATTTCCATAAAATGCCAAAAAATGTAACTTGAGCATTTTGAAGCGTTAGTTATGGTTCCTTGGGTCGTATTTGATGTTCCGGACAAATATCATGCGATCCGTTACCTGCTCCGTACCAAGGCATCCGGCCGGGACCATGGTAGGACATAATATAGACAACACTGGAGAAATTCCTATTTAATCGCCATAAAATGCCAAAAAAATTAACTTGATCATTTCGAAGCGTTGNTACAAATATCATGCAATCTGGTACCGGCTCCGTACCAAGGCGTCTGGCCTGGACCATGGCAGGCGGTAATACAGGCCCGACTAGCGAAATTCCAGTTTAAAGTCCATAAAATGCCAAAAAATGTAAATTGATCATTTCGAAGCATTGGTTATGGTTCCTTGGGTAGTATTTGATGTCCCGGAAAAATATCATGCGATCCGGTACCGGCTCCGTACCAAGGCGTCCTACCTGGATCATGGCAGGCGATAATACAAGCACGAATGGCGGAATTCCAGTTTAATTGCCACAAAATGCCAAAAAATTTAACTTGATCATTTCGAAGAGTAGGTTATGGTTCCTTGGGTCGTATTTGATGTCTTGGCTAAATATCATGCGATTCAGTACCGACTCCGTACCACGGCGTCCCGCCTGGACCATGGCAGGCGATAATACAGGCACGATTGGTGGAATTCCAGTTTAATTGTGATAAAATGCACAAAAAAAGTAACGTGATCATTTCGAAGCATTGATTATGGTTCTTTGGGTCGTCTTTGATTTCCCGGACAAATATCATGCGATTCGATACCGACTACGTACCAAGGCGTCCGTCCTGGACCACGATAGGAGATAATAGAGGCACGATTGGAGGAATTCCAGTTTAATTACCATAAAATGCAAAAAAATGTAACATGATCATTTCGAAGCGTTGGTTACGGTTACTTGGGTCGTATTTGATGTCCCGGACAAATATCATGAGATCCGATAGCAACTACGTACCAAGGGATACGGCCCGAACCACGAGAGGCGATAATACAGGCATCACTGGCGGAATTCCAGTTTAATTGCAAGAAAATGCCAAAAACTGTAACTTGATCATTTCAAAGCGCTGGTTATGGTTCCTTGGGTAGTATTTGATGTCTCGAAAAAATATTATGCGATCCGGTACTGGGTCTGTACCAAGGCGTCCGGCCTGGACCTTGGCAGGAGATAATACAGGCACGACTAGCTGAATTTCAGCTTAATTGCCATAAAGTGCCAAAAAATTTAACTTTAGCATTTTGAAGCGTTAGTTATGGTTCCTTGGGTCGTATTTGATGTTCCGAACAAATATCATGCGATCCGGTACCTGCTCCGTACCAAGGCATCCGGCCGGGACCATGGCAGGCGATAATACAGACAGCACTGGAGAAATTCCTATTTAATTGCCATAAAATGCCAAAAAATTTAACTTGATCATTTCGAAGAGTTGGTTATGGTTCCTTGGGTCGTATTTGATGTCTTGGCTAAATATCATGCGATTCGGTGCTGGCTCGATACCAAGGCGTCCCGCCTGGACCATGGCAGGTGATAATACAGGCACGACTGGCGGAATTCAGTTTAATTGCGATAAAATTCACAAAAAAGTAATGTGATCATTTCAAAGCGTTGATTATGGTTCTTTGGGTCGTGTTTGATTTCCCGAAAAAATATCATGTGATCCGATACCGACTACGTACCAAGGCGTTTGTCCTGGACCACGGTAGGAGATAATACACGCACGACTGGCGAAATTCGAGTTTAATTGCCATAAAATGCCAAAAATGTAACTTGATCATTACGAAGCATTTTTTATGGTTCCTTGGGTCACATTTGATGTCTTGGCTAAATATCATGTGATTCGGTGCCGGCTCCGTACCAAGGCTTCCCGCGTGGACCATGGCAGGTGATAATACAGGCACGACTGGCGGAATTCAGTTTAATTGCGATAAAATGCACAAAAAAGTAACGTGATCATTTCGAAGCGTTGATTATGGTTCTTTGGGTCGTGTTTGATTTCCCGGAAAAATATCATGTGATCCGATACCGACTACGTACCAAGGCGTCCATACTGGACCACGGTAGGAGATAATACACGCACGACTGGCGGAATTCGAGTTTAATTGCCATAAAATGCCAAAAATGTAACTTGATCATTAGGAAGCATTTTTTATGGTTCCTTGGGTAGAATTTGATGTCCCGGAAAAATATCATTAGATCCGGTACCGGCTCCATACCAAAGCGTCCGGCCTGGACCATGGTAGGTGATAATATAGGCACCAGTGGCGGAATTCCAGTTTGATTGCCATAAAATGCCAAAAAATGTAACTTGATCATTTCGAAGCGTTATTTATGGTTCGTTGGGTCATATTTGATGTCCCGAAAAAATATCATGCGATTCCGTACCGGCTCCGTACCAAGGCGTCCGACTTGGACCATGGGAGGCGATAATACAGGCATGACAGGCGAAATTCCAGTTTATTTGCCATAAAATGCCAAAAAATATAACTTTATCATTTCGAAGCGTTAGTTATGGTTCCTTGTGTAATATTTGATGTCTCGGACAAATATCATGCCATCCGGTACCGGCTCCATACAAAGGCGTCCGACCTCGACCATGGCAGGCGGTAATACAGGCACGTCTGGCGGAATTCTAAATTTATTGCCATAAAATGCCAAACAATGTAACATGATCATTTCGCGTTGGTTATGGTTCCTTGGGTCGTATTTTATGTCCCCGACATATATCATGCGATCCGGTACTGGCTACGTATCAAGGCGTCTGGCCTGGACCATGGCAGGCGATAATACAGGCACGACTGGTGGAATTCCACTTTAATTGCCATAAAATGCTAAAAAATTTAACTTGATCATTTCGAATAGTTGGTCATGGTTCCTTGGGTTGTAATTGATGTCCTGGACAAATATCATGCTATCCGGTAACGGCTCCGTACCAAGGCGTCCGGCCTAGACCATGGCAAGCAATAATATAGGCATGATTGACGGAATTCCAGTTTAATTGCTATAAAATGCCAATAAATGTAAATTGATCATTTTGAAGCGTTGGTTATGGTTCCTTGGGCCGTATTATGTCCCGCAAAAATATCATGCAATCCGGTACCGTCTCTGTACCAAGGCGTCCGGCCTGGACCATGGCAAGCGATAATACAGGCACGACTGGTTCCAGTTTAACTGCCATAAAATGCAAAAAATGCAAAGTGATCATTCGAAGCGTTGGTTATGGTTCTTTGGGTTGTATTTGATGTCCCGAAATTATCATGCGATCCGGTACTGGCTCCGTACCAAGGCGTCCGGCCTGGACCATAGCAGGCGATAATACAGGCACGACTGGCGGAATTCCAGTTTAATTGCCATAAAATGCCAAAAATGTACCTTTATCATTTTGAAGCGTTAGTTATGGTTACTTTGGTCGCATTTGATGTCCCGGAAAAATATCATACGATCCGGTACCGGCTCCGTACCAAGGCATCCGGCCGGCACCATGGCAGGCGATAATACAGGCACGACTGGAGGAATTCCAGTTAAATTACCATATAATGCAAAAAAATGTAATGTTATCATCTTGAAGTGTTAGTTATGGTTCCTTGGGTCGTATTTGATATCCCGAACAAATATCATGCGATCCAGTCATGGCTCCGTAGCAAGGCGTCCGTCCTGGACCATGGCAGGTGATAATAAAGGCACGACTGACGGTATTCTAGTTTAATTGCCATAAAATGCCAAAAAATGTAACTTGCTCATGTCGAAGCGTTGGTTATGGTTCCTTGGGTCGTATTTTGATATCTCGGAAAAATATAATGCGATCCGATACCAGCTCCGTACCAAGGCGTCCGGCCTGGACCATGGCAGGCGCTAATACAGGCACGACTGGCGGAATTCCTAATTAATCGCAAGAAAATTCCAAAAAATGTAACTTGATCATTTCGAAGCGTTGGTTATGGTTCTTTCGGTCGTATTTGATGTCCCGGATCAATATCATGCGATCCGATATCGGCTCCGTACCAAGGCGTCCGGCCTGGACCATGGCAGGCGATAATACAGGTACGATTGGCGGAATTCCAGTTTAATTGCCATAAAATGCCAAAAAATGTAACTTTATCATTTCGAAGAGTTAGTTATGGTTCCTTGTGTCGTATTTTATGTTCCGGAAAAATATCATGCGATCCGGTACCGGCTACGTATCAAGGCGTCCGGCCTGGACCATGGCAGGCGATAAAACATGCACGACTGGCGGAATTCCTGTTTAATTGCCAGAAAATGCCAAAAAATGTAACTTGATCTTTTCGAAGCGTTGGTTATTGTATCTTGGGTCGTATTTGATGTCTCGGACAAATATCATGCGATCCAGTACCGGCTTCGTACCAAGGCGTCCGGCCTGGACTATAGCAGGCGATAATACAGGCACGACTAGCGGAATTCCAGTTTAATTGCCATAAAATGCCTAAAAATGTAACATGATCATTTCGAAGTATTGGTTATAGTTCCTTGGGTAGTATTTGATGTCCCGAACAAATAGAAAATGATCCGGTACCGGCTCCGTGCCAAGTCTTCCGGCTTGGACCATGGCATGCGATAATACATGCAGGACTGGCCGAATTCCAATTTAATTGCCATAAAATGCCAAAAAATATAACTTGATCATTTCGAAAAGTTGGTTATTGTTCCTTGGGTCTTATTTGATATACCGGAAAATTATATTGCGATCCGGTGTCTGCTCCGTACCAAGGCGTCAGGTCTGGACCATGGCAGGCGATTCGACAGGCACGACTGGCGGAATTCCAGTTTAATTACCATAAAATGACAAAAGATGTAACTTGATCATTTCAAAGCATTGGTTATGGATCTTTGGGTCTTATTTACTGTCCCGGACTAATATCATGCGATCCGGTACCGGCTCCGTACATAGGCGTCTGGCCTAGACCATGGCAGGCGATAATACAGGCACGACTGGAGGAATTCCAGTTTAATTGCCATAAAATGCCATAAATTGTAACTTGATCAATTCGAAGCATTGGTTATGGTTCCTTGGGTCGTATTTGATGTCCTAGAGAAATATCATGCGATCCGGCACCGGCTCCGTACCAAGGCGTCTGGCCTAGACCATGGCAGGCGATAATATAAGCACGACTGGCAGAATTCCAGTTTAATTTCCATAAAATTCAGAAAAATGTAAAGTGATAATTTCGAAGCGTTGGTTATGGTTCCTTGGGTCGAATTTGATGTCCCGGAAAAATATCATGTGATCCGGTATCGAATCCGTACCAAGGCGCCCGGCCTGGACCATGGTAGGCGATAATACAGGCACGACTGGCGGAATTCCAATTTAATTGCCATAAAATGCTAAAAACTGTAACTTGATTATTTCGAAGCATTGGTTATGGTTTCTTGGTTCGTATTTGATGTCCCGGAGAAATATCATGCGATCCGGTACCGGCTCCTTACCAAGGCGTCTGGCCTGGACCATTGTAGGAGATAATACAGGCACAAATGGCGGAATTCCAGTTTAATTGCCATAAAATACCAAAAAATGTAAATTGATCATTTCGAAGCGTTGGTTATGGTTCCTTGGGTTGTATTTTATGTCCTAGACAAAGATCACGAGATCCGGTATCGGCTCCATACCAAGGCGTACGGCTTGGACCATGGCAGGCGATAATACATGCACGACTTGCGCAAGTCCAGTTTAATTGCCATAAAATGCCAAAAAATGTAACGTGATCATTTTGAAACGTTGGTTATGGTTCCTTGGGTCGTATTTCATGTCTCGGAAAAATATCACGCGATCTGGTCACGACTCCGTACGAAGGAGTCCAGCCTGGACCATGGCAGGCGATAATACAGGCACGACTGGCGGAATTCCAGTTTCATTGCCATAAAATGCCAAAAAATGTAACTTGATCATTTTGAAGCATTGGTTATGGTTCCTAAGGTCGTATTTGATGTCCAAGACAAATATCAAGCAATACGGTACCTGCTCCGTACCAAGGCGTCCGACGTGGAACATGGCAGGCGATAATACAGGCACGACTAGCAGAATTGCAGTGTAATTTCCATAAAATTCCAAAAAATATAACTTAATCATTTCGAAGCGTTGGTTATGGTTCCTTGGGTCGTATTTGATGTCCCGGACAAATATCATGCGATCCGGTACCGGTTTCGTATCAAATCGTCCTGGACCATGGCAGGCGATAATACAGGCACGATTGGCAGAATTCCAGTTTAATTTTCATAAAATGCCATAAAATTTAACTTGATAATTTCAAAGAGTTGGTTATGGTTCCTTGGGTCGTATTTGATATCTCGGACAAATATCATGAGATCTAGTACCGGCTCCGTACCAAAGCGTCCGGCCTGGACCATGGCAGGCGATAATTCAGGCACGACTGGCGGAATTCCTGTTTTATTGCCATAAAATGCCAAAAAATCTAATTTAATCATTTCTAAGCGTTGGTTATGGTTCCATGGGTCTTATTTGATGTCGCGGACAAATATCATGCGATCCGGTACCGGCATCGTACCAAGGCGTCCGTCCTGGACCATGGCAGGCGATAATACAGGCACGACTGGCGGAATTCCAGTTTCCTTGCCATAAAATGCCAAAATATGTACTTGATCATTTCTAAGCGTTGGTTATAGTACCGGATCTGTACCAAGGCGTCCGACCTGGACCATGGCAGTCGATAATACAGGCACGACTGGCGGAATTCCAGTTTAATTGCCATAAAATGCCTAAAAATGTAACTTGAACATTTCGAAGTGTTGGTTATAGTTCCTTGGGTACTATTTGATGTCCTGAACAAATATCATATGATCTGGTACCGACTCCGTACCAAGGCGTTCTGCCTGGACCATGGCAGGTGATAATACATGCACGATTGGCAGAATTCAAGTTTAATTGCCATAAAATGCCTTAAAATGTAACTTGGTAATTTTGAAGGGTTGGTTATGGTTCTTTGGGTCTTATTTGATGTCCCAGACAAATATCATGAGATCCTATACAGCCTCCGTACCAAGGCATCCGGCCTGGACCATGGCAGGCGATAATACAGGCACGACTGGCAGAATTCCAGTTTAATTGCCATAAAATACCAAAAAATGTAACTTGATCATTTCGAAGCGTTGGTTATGGTTCCTTGGGTCGTATTTGATGTCTCGGAATAATATCATGATATTCGGTATCGTCTTTGTACCAAGGCGTCTGACCTGGACCATGGTAGGCGATAACACATGCACGACTGGCGGAATTCTAGTTTAATTGCCATAAAATGCCAAAAAGTGTAACGTGATTATATCGAAGCGTTGGTTATGGATCCTTGAGTCATACTTGATTTCGCGGACAAATATCATGCGATCCGGTACTGGCTACGTAATAAGGCGTCCGGCCTGGACCATGGCAGGCGATAATACAGGCACGACTAGCGAAATTCAAGTTTAATTGCTATAAAATGCCAAAAAATGTAACTTAATCATTTCAAAGGGTTGGATATGGTTCCTTGGGTCGTATTTGATGTCCCGGAAAAATATCATACGATTCGGTACCAGCTCCGTACCAAGGCGTCCAGCCTGGACTAAGGCAGGCGAGAATAGAAGCACGATTGACGGAATTCCAGTTTAATTGCCATAAAATGCCAAAAATGTAACTTTAGCATTTCGAAGCGTTAGTTATGGTTCCTTGTGTCATATGTGATGTCTCGGAAAAATATCATGCCATCCGGTACCAGCTCCATACAATGACGTCCAGCGTGGACCATGGCAGGCGATAATACAGGCATGTCTGGCGAAATTCCACGTTAATTGCAGTAAAATGCCAAACAATGTAACTTGATCATTTCGAAGCGTTGGTTATGGTTCCTTGGGTCGTATTTGATGTTCGAGACAAATATCATGCGATCCGGTACCGGCTCCGTAACAAGGCGTCCGGCCTGGACCATGGCAGGCGATAATATAGACACGCATGGCGAAATTTCAGTTTAATTGCCATAAAATGCCAAAAAATGTAACTTGATCATTTTGAAGCGTTGGTTATAGTTACTTGGGTCGTATTTGATTTCCTGGACAAATATCATGCGATTCGGTACCGTCTTCGTACCAAGCCGTCCGGCCTGGACCATGGCTGGCGATAATACAGGCACGATTGGCGGAATTCCAGTTTAACTACCATAAAATGCAAAAAAATGTAACGTGATCATTTCGAAGCATTGGTTATGGTTCTTTGGGTCGTGTTTGATTTCCCGGACAAATATCATGCGATCCGATGCCGACTACGTACCATGGCGTCCAGTTTGGACAACGGGAGGAGATAATACAAGCACGGCTGGCGGAATTCCAGTTTAATTGCCAGAAAATGCCAAAAAAGTAACTCGATCATTTCGAAGCGTTGGTTATGGTTCCTTGGGTAGTATTTGATGTCCCAAAAAAATATTATGCGATCTGGTACTGGCTCCGTACCAAGGCGTCCGGCCTGGACCATGGAAGGCGATAATACCGGCACGACTGGCGGAATTCCAGTTTAACTGCCATAAAATGCAAAAAAATGTAATGTGATCATTTCGATGCGTTGGTTATGGTTATTTGGGTTGTATTTGATGTCCCGGACAAATATCATGCAATCCGGTACAGGCTCCGTATTAGGGCGTCCGGCCTGGACCATGGGAGGCGATAATACAGGCACGACTGGCGGAATTCCAGTTTAATTGCCTTAAAATATCAAAAAATGTAACTTGATCATTTCGAAGCGTTAGTTATGGTTCCTTGGGTTGTATTTAATGTCCCGGACAAATATCATGTGATCCGTTACCGGCTCCGTACCAAAGCGTCCGGTCGGGACCATGGCAGGCGATAATACAGGCACGACTGGCGGAATTCCTGTTTAACAGCCATAAAATGCAAAAAAATGTAGAGTGATCATTTCGAAGCATTGGTTATGGTTCTTTGGGTCGTTTTTGATGCCCCAAACAAATATCATGCGATCCGATACCGACTATGTACCAAGGTGTCCGGCCTGGACCACGGGAGGCAATAATATAGGCAAGACTGGCGGAATTCCAGTTTAATTGCCAGAAAATGCCAAAAAATGTAACTTGATCATTTCGACGTGTTGTTTATGGTTCCTTGGGTAGTATTTGGTGTCCCGAAGAAATATTATGCGATCTGGTACTGGCTCTGTACCAAGGCGTCCGACCTGGGCCATGGTAGGTGATAATACAGGCACAACTGGCGGAATTGCAGTTTAATTGCCATAAAATATTAAAAAGTGTAACTTGATCATTTCAAAGAGTTGGTTATGGTTCTTTAGGTCATATTTGATGTCCCGGACAAATATCATGCGATCTGGTATCGGCTCCGTACCAAGGCGTCAGACCTGGACCATGGCAGGCGATAATTCATGCACGACTGGCGGAATTCCAGTTTAATTGCCATAAAATGCCAAAAAATGTAACTTGATCATTTCGAAGCATAGGTTATGGTTCTTTGGGTCGTATTTTCTGTCCCGGACTAGTATCATGCGATCCGGTACCGGCTCCGTACCAAGGCGTCCGGCGTAGACCATGGCAGGCGATAATACAGGCAAGACTGGCGGAATTCCAGTTTAATTTCCATAAAATGCCAAAAATTGCAACTTGATCATTTCGAAGCGTTGGTTATGGTTCCTTGGGTCGTATGTGATGAACTAGAGAAATATCATGCGATTTGGTGTCGGCTCCATACCGAGGCGTCTGGCCTGGACCATGGCAGGCAATAATACATGCACGACTAGCTAAATTCTAGTTTAATTGCCATAAATTCCAAAAAATGTAAAGTGATCATTTCAAAGCGTTGGTTATTGTTCCTTGGGCCGTATTTGATGTCCCAAACAAATATCATGCAATCCAGTACCGGCAACGTACTAAGGCGTCCTTCCTGGACCATGGCAGGCGATAATACATGCACGACTGGAGGAATTCCAGTTTAATTTCCAAGAAATGCCAAAAAATGTAACTTAATCATTTCAAAGTGTTGGTTATGGTTCCTTGGGTCGTATTTGATGTCCCGGACAAATATCATGCGATCCGGTACCGACTCCGTACCAAGGCGTTCGGCCTGGACCATGGCAGGCGATAATACAAGCACGATTCACGGAATTCCAGTTTAATTGCCATAAAATGCCAAAAAATGTAATATGATCATTTCGAAGCGTTAATTATGGTTCCTGGTGTCGTATTTGATGTCCAGGACAAACATCATGCGATCCGGTACCGACTCCGTACCAAGGCGTTCGGCCTGGACCATGGCAGGCGATAATACAGGCACGACTGGCGGAATTGCAGTTTAATTGCCATAAAATGCCAAAAAATTTAATTTGATCATTTCGAAGCGCTGGTTATGGTTTTTGGGTCGTATTTGATGTCCCGGACAAATATCATGCGATCCGGTATCGAGTCCGTACCAAGGCGTCCAGCATGGACCATGACAGGCGATAATACAGGCATGACTGGCGAAATTCCAGTTTAATTGCCATAAAATGCCAAAAAATGTAACTTTATCATTTCGAAGCGTTAGTTATGGTTCCTTGTGTCATATATGATGTCTCGGATGCCATCCGGTACCGGCTCCGTACAATGGCGTCCCGCCTGGACCATGGCAGGCGATAATACAGGCACGTCTGGCAGAATTCCAAATTAATTGCTATAAAATGCCGAAAAATTTAACTTGATCATTTCGAAGAGTTGGTTATGGTTCCTTGGGTCGTATTTGATGTTCCGGCACGACTGGCGAAATTCCAGTTTAAGTGCCATAAAATGCAAAAACATGTAACGTGATCATTTCGATGCATTGGTTATGGTTCTTTGGGTCGTATTTGATGTTCCGGCACGACTGGCGAAATTCCAGTTTAATTGCCATAAAATGCAAAAACATGTAACGTGATCATTTCGATGCATTGGTTATGGTTCTTTGGGTCGTATTTGAAGTCCCGGACAAATATCATGCAATGCGGTACCGGCTCCGTACCAGGGCGTCCGACCTGGACCATAGGAGGCGATAATACATGTACGTTTGGGGGAATTCCAGTTTAATTTCCTTAAAATTCCAAAAAATGTAACTTGATCATTTCGAAGCATTAGTTGTGGTTTCTTGGGTCGTATTTGATGTCCCGGAAAAATATCATGTGATCCGGTACCGGCTCCGTACCAAGGCGTCCGGCCGGGACCATGGCAGGTGATAATACAGGCACGGCTAGCGGAATTCCAGTTTAACAGCCATAAAATTCCAAACAATGTAACTTGATCATTACGAAGCATTGGTTATAGTTATTTGGGTCGTGTGTGATGTCCCGAACAAATATTATGCGATCGGGTACTGGATCCGTACCAAGGCACCCGACCTAGGCCATGGCAGGCGATAATACAGGCACGACTGGCAGAATTCCAGTTTAATTGCAATAAAATGCCAAAAAATGTAACTTGATCATTTTGAAGCGTTAGTCATGGTTCCTTGGGTCGTATTTTATGTCCCAGAGAAATATCATGCGATCCGGTACCGTATCCGTACCAAGGCATCCTGCTGGGACCATGGCAGGCGATAATACAGGCACGACTGGAGGAATTCCAGTTTAATTGCCATAAAATGCAAAAAAATGTAACATGATCAATTCAAAGCATTGGTTATGGTTCCTTGAGTCGTATTTGATGTCCCGTAAAAATATCATGCGATCCGGTACCGGCTACATAGCAAGGAAAAAAAGGCGTCCGACGTGGACCACGGCAGGCGATAATACAGGCACGACTGGCGGAATTCCAGTTTAATTGCCATAAAATGCCAAAAAATGTAACTTGATCATTTCGAACCATTGGTTATGGTTCCATAGGTCTTAATTGATATCCCTGAAAAATATCATGCGATCCGGTGCCGGCTCCGTACCAAAAGGTACGGCCTGGACCATGTCAAGCGATAATACATGCACGACTGGCGTAATTCCAGTTTAATTGCCTTAAAATACCAAAAAATGTAACTTGATCATTTTGAAGCGTTAGTTGTTCCTTGGGTCATTTTTGATGTCTCGGAAAAATATCACGCGATCCGGTACCGGCTCTGTACCAAGGCGTCCGGGCGGGACCATGGCAGGCGATAATACAAAGATGATTGGAGGAATTCAAGTTTAATTACCATAAAATGCAAAAAAATGTAACGTGATCATTTCGAAGCATTGGTTACGGTTCCTTAGGTCGTATTTGATGTCCCGGAAAAATATCATGCGATCCGATACCGACTACGTACCAAGGCATACGTCCTAGACCACGAGAGGCGATAATACAGGCACCACTGGCGAAATTCCAGTTTAATTGCCAGAAAATGCCAAAAAATGTAACTTGATCATTTTGAAGTGTTGGTTATGGTTCCTTAGTTAGTATTTGATGTCCCGAAAAAATATTATGCGATCCGGTACTGGCTCTATACCAAGGCGTCCGGGCTGGACCATGGTAGGCGATAATACAGGCACGATTGGCTGAATTCCAGTTTAATTGCCATAAAATGCCAAAAAATTTAATTTGAAAATTTCGAAGGGTTGGTTATGGTTCTTTGGGTCGTATTTGATGTCCCGGACAAATATCATGCGATCCGGTACCGGCTCCGTACCAAGTCCTTCGGCCTGGACCATGGCAGGCGATAATACAGGCACGACTGGCAGAATTCCAGTTTAATTGCCATAAAACGCCAAAAAATATAACTTGATCATTTCGAAGCGTTGTTTATTGTTCCTTGGGTCGTATTTGATGTCCCAGAAAAATATCATGCGATCTGGTACCGGCTCCGAACCAAGGCGTCTGACCTGGACCATGGCTGGCGATAATACAGGCCTGACTGGCGGAATTCCAGTTTAAAGTCCATAAAATGCCAAAAAATGTAAATTGATCATTTCGAAGCATTGGTTATGGTTCCTTAGGTAGTATTTGATGTCCCGGAAAAATATCATGCGATCCGGTAACGTCTCCATACCAAGGCGTCCGGCCTGGACCATGGTAAGCGATAATACAGGCACGAATGGCGGAATTCCAGTTTAATTGCCACAAAATTCCAAAATATTTAACTTGATCATTTCGAAGAGTTGGTTATGGTTCCTTGGGTCATATTTGATGTCTCGGAAAAATATCATGCGATTCTATACCGGCTCCGTACCAAGGCGTGCGACTTGGACCATGGGAGGCGATAATACAGGCATGACAGGCGAAATTCCAGTTTAATTGCCATAAAATGCTAAAAAAAGTAACTTTATCATTTCGAAGCTTTAGTTCTGGTTCCTTGTGTCATATTTGATGTCTCGAACAAATATCATGCCATCCGGCACCGCCTCCGTACCAAGGCATCCGACCTGGACCACGGCAGGCGATAATACAGGCACGACTAGCGAAATTGCAGCTTAATTGCCATAAAATTCCAAAAAAAGTAACTTGATCATTTTGAAGCGTTAGTTATGGTTCCTTGGGTCGTATTTGATGTCCCAGACAAATATCATGCGATCTGGTACCTGCTCCGTACCAAGGCGTCCGGCCTGGACCATGGCAGGCGATAATATAGGCACAACTGGCGGAATTCCAGTTTAATTGCCACTAAATGCCAAAAAATGTAACTTGATCATTTCGAAGTGTTGGTTATGGTTACTTGGGTCGTATGTGATGTCCCGGACAAATATCATGCGATCCGGTACCGGCTCCGTACCAAGGCCTCTGGCCTGGACCATGGTAGGTGATAATACTTGCACGACTAGCAGAATTCCAGTTTAGTTGCCATAAAATGCCAAAAAAACTAACTTGGTCATTTCAAAGCGTTAGTTATCGTTCCTTAGGTAGTATTTGATGTCCTGAACAAATATCATGCGATCCGGTACCGGCTCCGTACCAAGGCATCCGGCCAGGACCATGGCAGGCGATAATACATACACGACTGGCGGAATTCCAGTTTAATTGCCATAAAATGCCAAAAAATTTAAATTGATCATTTCAAAACGTTGGTTATGGTTCTTTAGGTCGTATTTGATGTCCCGAACAAATATCATGCGATCCAGTACCGGCTTCGTACAAAGGCGTTCGGCCTGGACCATGGCATGCGATAATACAGGCACGACTGGCGGAATTCCAGTTTAATTGCCATAAAATGCCAAAAAATATAACTTGATTATTTTGAAGCGTTAGTTATGGTTGCTTGGGTCGTATTTGATGTCCCACACAAATATCATACGATCCGGTACCAGCTCCGTACCAAGGCGCCCGGCTGGGACCATGGCAGGCGAAAATACAGGCACGACTGGTAGAATTCCAGTTTAATTGCCATAAAATACAGAAAAAAGTAACGTGATCATTTCGAAGAGTTGGTTATTGGTTACTGGGTCGTATTTAATGTCCCGGACAAATATCAGGCAATCCAGTACCGGCTACATACCAAGGCGTCCGACCTGGACCATGGTAGGCGATAATACAAGCACGACTAGCGAAATTCTAGTTTAACTGCCATAAAATTCCAAAAAATGTAACTTGATCATTTTGAAGAGTTGTTTATGGTTCCTTGGGTTGTATTTTATGTCCCAGAAAAATATCATGCGATCCGGTACTGGCTCCGTACCAAGGCGTCTGTCCTGGACCATGGCAAGCGATAATACAGGCACGACTGGCGGAATTCCAGTTTAATTGCGATAAAATGCTAAAAATGTAAATTGATCATTTCGAAGCATTGGTTATGGTTCATTGGATAGTATTTGATGTTCCAGAAAAATATCATGCGATCCGGTACCGGCTCTGTACCAAGGCGTCTGGCCTGGACCATGGCAGGCGATAATACAGACACGACTCGTGAAAATCCAGTTTAATTGCCATAAAATTCAAAAACATGTAACTTGATCATTTCGAAGCGTTCGTTATGGTTCCTTGGGTCATATTTGATATCCCGGAAAAATATCATGCGATCCGGTACCGGCCCCATACCAAGGCGTCCTGGACCATGGCAGGCGATAATACAGGCACGACTGGAGGAATTCATGTTTAATCGCAAGAAAATGCTAAAAATGTAACTTGATCATCTCGAAGCGTTGGTTATGGTTCTTTGGTTCGTCTTTGATGTCCCGGACAAATATCATGCGATTTGATACCAGCTCCGTACCAAGGCGTCCGGCCTGGACCATGGCAGGTGATAATACATGCACGATTGGCGAAATTCCAGTTTTATTGCCATAAAATGCCAAAAAATGTAACTTTATCATTTCGAAGAGTTAGTTAGGGTTCCTTGTGTCATATTTGATGTCTCGGACAAATATCATGCCATCCGGTACCGCCTCCGTATCATGGCGTTCGACCTGGACCATGGCAGGCGATAATACAGGCATGTATGGTGGAATTCCAGTTTAATTGCCATAAAATGCCAAAAAATGTAACTTGATCCTTTTGAAGCGTTAGTTATGGTTCCTTGGGTCGTATTTGATGTCTCGGACAAATATCATGCGATCCGATACCGGCTCCGTACCAAGGCGTCCGGCCTGGACCATGGCAGACGATAATAGAGGCACGATTGGCGGAATTTCAGTTTAATTGCCATAAAATGCCAAAAAATGTAACTTTATCATTTCGAAGATTAGTTATTGTTCCTTGTGTCATATTTGATGTCTCGGACAAATATCATGCCATCCAGTACCGCCTCCGTACCAACGCGTCCGACCTGGACCATGGCAGGCGATAATACAGGCATGACTGGCGGAATTCTAGTTTAATT